>JAUTXX010549542.1:0-10358 GCA_032273605.1 Panulirus laevicauda
CGGGCGGGTGGATTGCAAGATTTTAGATATTCATCATTCTTGAAATCTTAATTACTTAAGTTTAGGGTCTAGATAAACCAATTTCATTCTATTTCTGTAATTATGATTTTAGAGTTCCGTCTGGTCCTGGGTCGAGAACGTTTTGGGGTGGGGCTCGACTGGGAAGAGTATTGGTCGAGATATTGAATTTCGATGTTAGGAACTATCCTGATGAAGATGTGTTATGAGTCATCAGTATGATTTTGGAGGTCCTCTAGAAAGGTCAGGTTCAATGTAAGGGAGGAAGGAGGGGAGGAATTGGTAAATAAGGACTTGGAGTGAGTGGGAGTGATGGTCTGGGAGCTAGTAGAGTTGTGGTAAAGGATGTAGAATTTTTGGAAGATTCGACGGCTAGGGTTCGGGGAATCGAGGAAAGCTTTGGATTGGTGGTGGCCTGGGCCGTTGGGTTTGTGGTGGGGGCTAGGGAAGCGGGGTTCTCACATTGATTGGTAAGACTGTTAGTGCGGAGTGAGTGGTTGTTGGGAAGGGAAGCAACAAGTTCAGGAAGTGTGTTTAGCTGGTAGGTTATTGTGTGTCACAAGTCGAAAAAACTAAAAATCCTAACATATGCTCAGGAATATGCATCTTAAATAACATGCATACATTTTTGTTTAAATAGTGTGGTCATTGAAATTGGTTGGAGTCACTTGAGATGGAGACTGAATAGTTTCGGCCGTTTCCAATGATTGTGATTCTTCCTTGTACCTGCAAATTGAGGATGTCGATACCTTCAGAAATGTGCACAAGGTACGCTAGTGAAAACTAAAAATTTTCCCCTGTAGGTGCGTCGTACAATTCTTGTTTATGGCTTTATAGAAAAGAATTGCTCTCGATCTTGCATTCATAAAGCAGACTCTGCACATTTCCTTTTGAAAGCCAGCGGGCTTCCATGTGGAAACGGGAGAACTTTGTGATCAGCTCCCAAATCTGTGCAAAGACTCTACAATAAAAAGCTCTTCACAAATTAACATTATATTGCCCAGCTCACCGAATTGCGTAGGTCATCTGGAAATTTGAATTGTGTTTTCCGAAAGGGTCTTAGCAGTAAGTGCTCATCTGTGGATGATGCAAGAGTCCCAGTTATGGCTCTTATTTGACCAGCTATATATATCCCCAGTGAGACCTATGCATCGTTAGGGCATACTCATTGGAGACTTCGACAATCGTTTCCCACGGAAGATAATTTTCTTGAAGATAAAAAAAAAAAGGCAAAGATATCGGGAACCTTTGATGGGGTCTCCAGTGCTTTCGAGGAAAACATTTCTTCTTTCACAACTCCTCCATCCTCTAATCGAGGATAAACAAGCAGCTGAAAACTTTGGTCAGCATCAGTGGTTCCGTCCTACTGTGTTCCAAAACTTTGGAATTCTCATTTCTATCATGATTTATATTTTGATGTCGTCTACAAGTTCATCAACCTGACACGACAATGTGGTATCAAAAATTGAAATTTTTGGATAACTTTTTGTGGCTCAGCGCAAAGCACAATATTTGGAGAACTCCACAAGGATGGTTTAAAGTCTTTTCAATAGTGAGCCGCCTTTGCTTTGGCAATAAGCAGTGACAACTCGCAAGATGCTTCCACCACTTTGAACGACTCCTGGTGAAAAGCTCTTGTGGTGTCTGTCATATTTTTCAAATCTTGAAATTTGGCTGCAAAGAACTTTTTTCTTGTCTTTCGTTGTCCTGTGGTCTGAAGAGCTCGGTAATGGCTCTAATAGTGTTATCAGGAATATGTGTAATTCATAACCAATGTCTCGGATACCTGGGGCTACTTCAAGTGATTTTAGGAGAAATTTTACATTGTTGAACATGATAGTTGAGAGTAAGTGGTTTCCTGTGAGGGAATGCAAGTGCAGGATTTGATCTGGGTAAAAGAGGGTGGGTCTATTTGTATATGCTGTGCAACGATTTCTGTTATAAGGTAAGGGATTTAGGGATGCAGTTGAAAAATACCCTCTCACCGTCTCTGAGACATGTTGACAATGTCTTGGGGGTTTTGATATATAGTATTTTTTAGACCGTTGAGATCTGTTTTGGGTGTGTCTTTGAGTTTTCGGATTCATTTCCTAGAATCGTGAGATTTTATTTGGTTTACCTCTGCTGTGGTGATGAAGTTCTATGGCTCTGTCTGAGGCCGTTGATTGTGGTTGCTTAGGGTAGAGATCGCAGTGTACTAGGCCTAATCGGTGTCTGTTTTGGTCAGATCGTTGACGGTAGCACCAGAGAAGACTTGGTTTTGGCACAAGGGAGGGAGCAGTATCTTGGAGTATGTGATTTAGAGACTGTTGTCAGCTGCATATGATTTCTGATGAATGTAAATGCTTTTCGTGATTGTTCCCGTATGTGATTATTGAGTTTTTGAAAGTGTCCCAGTCTGCCTTGTAATAATAATGTTTATTAGATTAGTATAGGGTTAGATAAGAGGTGAAGGTAGAAGGGAATCCGATCGGACCAACATCGATGCCCGGGAGATTGAAAGTGATGAAGGTAATTGCTGCTACTTTTTAAGACAATATCTAGTCTGATTTTCCCTCGTATGCCAGAGAAGCAGGTGTGAAAATCTGGTCCTAGGAAGTAAACACATTTGAGAGAATGTAGAGAATGTAGGTCATCATTGTGAGCATTGCTTCCATTGCAGTGAAATTTTTTCTGTTGAGCGGTAAAATAAGTTAGAAAATAGAGGGGGTATGTGTGTGAGGTTTATAACTTCATAGGCCGTGTGGTGGGATGCTAGTGTTAGGTCGAGTATATGCAATGCAAAGGCTAACAGAACAGTACAGGCTACCTTAACTGCTGGAAAATGTTGAAACTGCCAGGAGGTTGAGGTATTCGTGTTCTGTTGTGTTTAGTACAAGAATGGCCACTCCTTAGTGCTGTGCGTCTGGTGTTTGTCGGGATGTATACCCATAATGTGCTGTTTAGAATCACATCGGATCGATCCTGTTCGAGAGTAGCAATCAAGCAGTGGTTATTGTAGTAGCCGAGCACGTTGGATTGCAAGATATATTTATCACTTTTGACAATTTGATAATCTACGTTTATGGTCTAGATAGGCCACTTTGATTCCATTCGATTCTACAATTATTTTAGAGGAGTTCTGTCTGATCCTGGGTCGAGAACTGCCTGGGGTGGGGTTTGACAGGGGGAAGAGTCTTAGTCGAGGTATTAAATTTCAATGTTTAGAAAATGTAATAAAGTAGTTATCTGATGAGTCACTGTGATTCTGGAGGTCTTCTAGAAAGGCCAGGTTCAGTGTGGTGGAGGGAGGAGGGAAGGCATTATCAAGTTGGGACTTGGAGCGAGTAGAAGTGATGGTCTGAGAGGTGGTGGTTGGAAGTCGTGGCAAAGGATGTATAACTGGATAACGAAAGGGATAGGGTTTGGGGAATCTAGGAAAGCGTTTAGGTGGTGCTGGTGGTGGCCTGGGCAGTTAGATTTGTGGTGGAGCTTAGGGAAGCGGGAATGTCAGGATGCTGGGTAAGATTGTTAGTGAGGAGTGCGTAGTAGTTTTGATGGGAAGCAAGAAGTTCATGGGGAGTCTGTATAGGTGGTAGGTTGTTGTGTTAAGTTAAAAAAATTAAACTCTCTCTGCTCAGGAATTTTGAATAACATGCATGCATTTTTCTCTTTGCTCAGTAATATGGATTTTGAATAACTCTTGCATTTTTTATCTTTGCTCAGTAATATGGATTTTGAATAGCACGCATGCATTTTTATCTTTTTTTTCTGAGGCGTGAGATCAGAGGAATTTGTTTGGAATAAGAATAGGTTTGGTGGTAGATGGAGCCATCATCCATGACCTCCGAAGTACACTTGTTTTGCGAAAGGAAATTAGCTAGATATCTCGCTACCACTGTTGATAGTGGACTGGGCCAGGTTTGAAGGAGGTAGTGAGTGTGGTGGGTGAATTGTTGAAAATACTGCTCTGGAGTTCACAAATATTTGGATCCACAGTTAGCAGCAGCAGCATCTTGTACAGGTCATTGTAGAGGCGAGACCTAATCGAGAAGCTGACAATACAGCCAACTGGTTGTATTAAGTTTTCGCGGGGTAGATTCAGCAGCTGGTAGTGGTTGATTCTCTAAAGTTAAGAAAATATGCTTCTGTGCGGATAGTTGTTTAAGGCAGTTTTACAACACAATGCAGTGACAGCCATCTAGGTTGGCACGGGTGTAGCATCTTAGGGCTTCACATTGGCTAATTTTTGGAATTCTCTCATGGCCATGGGCTGCATAGGAGACAAAAATATCACGAACCATGTCTTCAGTCCATCTTGGCAGTGATTTACACGCATATGATGCACACAAATGAAACCAAAGTCACATGCACTTCATCACATATTAGGTTTGACTTGTTTCAATAGAGTTCAAAGTGAGTGAACTAGCATAATTGCACCGTTGGCAGCGAATCGAATCAGATGTTTTCTGGGATACATTTGCATCGCTAAACATCGGATTCACATACTTGCCTTCCTTCACTTTTATCTTGCCTGCTGTAAGCACCATCAGCTGGCATGTCCATTACACTTACTGTATTCTATAAACATCCTACATCCTCCACATGGTCCGCTCTTGGTGCATAATTTTCCATTTCTGATTTGCTAACTTTTCCGTTCTATTTGCAAAGTTTACTATGGGAATGTAGCACTCCCTTACTGCTCTTGGTTTGCCTCTGTTTAAATTATTTTTCCGTGATTTTGAATCTCCGCGTGACGTTTGCTTGTAGCAGGAAGGATAGTGTTTAAGGAGGCCATGGCTGTTAGTTCTTTGCTGCCCGTTGCCGATGTGACCACGAAAACTTTCCAGAGACCAACTGAAGTTGTCCCCGAGTAAAATGGACACGCACACGACGGACTGTGAGTGAACGAACCTTGCACTGAGCATGTCGGATATTCTCTCTCTCTCTCTCTCTCTCTCTCTCTCTCTCTCTCTCTCTCTCTCTCTCTAGTTGAAAACATGTTTATTAAACGAAAATATTATTAAACAGTCACGTATGTGATCACAGATTTTCCTAGTCTAGTGTTTTAAAATTTCTTCCATGTTTCTTTGTAAACATTGGAAATTCCCTAAACTGGGTAATGGTCTTGTATCTAATAGAAGCAGCCACAGGAACGACGACCTGCGACATGGTTTTTCATAAATCAATTAGTTGGGGGGTAGGAGAGAGAGAGATCGGACAGGGGAAGTGGTTTTGGAATGAGGGATTTTGTCATGGTCATCTGAGTTTTTGTCTTTGTTTATGCTGGAATTCGTATGGTGCCGTGATATGTGGTTCAGCAACTTGTGTCAATGGTCACCATCACGGGTTGGCTCGTTAGTGCTGAGGCATAGGATTCCTGGGGTTTGAGTGTCTCGTGTATCTGTTTCCTGGCTTTGTTTACTGCTTGGTTGAGTTGCTTCACTCTGCTGTAGTAGTAATACAGCGGTTTGTTGTCTGATTGTAACCTTGGTCTTCCAGAGATCCAGATCGGCATCTTCTTGAAGAGACTCTGTCTCCTATACGGATTTATCTTGTCCTGTTATGTGTTGTCAGCCTGCGGTTCTCTTGTGTGCCACTCTTCCAGGCATTTCCTGAAGAGCTCCTAGTTCACCTTCTGGGAGTTATCTCCATCCTGGTGGTGGAGGCGGGAGCAACTTCCTGATCCCAAGTGTAGTCAGCGTGGCAAAGTGGTTATTCGTCAAAGTTGAATATACCTGCCAGTAGGCCGAGGGCTTTTGTGGTGGTCTTCTTTTCTGCCTGTGGAGAGAATCTCTGATTTCAGAACTTTGATGTGATTCATGTTGGGTTCGAGGGGAAGTTCTTTGGGATATTTGAGGATAACCGATTTGGTTTCCTCCAGGGCCGGATCAAGATTTGTAGCTTCTACCTCTGTGGAGGATTTTCAACAGGGTCTCCAGGGCTTGGGTGGAACGGCCATCTTTGGGGTGAATGCCTTCTGAGCTCCATCGATTTGGACGAGGCTCGAAATGCGGCTACAAGGATCTTGTGTAGCAGTCTTGACGACGGCACACGAGATGGTAATCGGTCTGTAGTCCTGAGATTATAATCGGTATGTAGTCCTTAGGCTCTGTTGTATTTGATACTTTTGTTATCAGTACCGTTTTCTTCGCCTTCAGTGGTTCAGACACTGTAAAGGTGACGACCCACAGATTAAACATCTTGCAGAGCACCCGCGCAGGAATGGACTTCAGGAGTCGTTTGCATTCCGTCTGGACCGGGGGCTGATGTTTTAGTGGCTTTAAGGTGGTGAGTTACCTTGCCCACTGTTAGAACCTCTGCTAGTGATTCGCATATTAGGTCACAATCGGTTATTGCACGTCTGTCGGGTTTGAATGCTCTCAAGAAGAGGGTTCCCCAAAAGTGGTAGAGGGTTTCCGGCTCTGACGCAGTTGGCGGTACCTTCCACTCGTCCTTGCTGACCCGTCCAGCGGCCAGCGACATACTCTTTCGATAAAGCCGCTGAGCTTTCTTGTATTGCTCCCTGCGCAGACTGTTCCCGCGCACAAGAGCCCCGTCTTTCCGGCGATCAATGCCTGTGCCCGCTTGTCCTGCTCCTCCCTCACCACGATCTTGGTGGTCTGAGGATGAGCCACAGGAACTTACCAACTTTTTGGCGTGTTCTGTGACTACCCTGATGACGGAGAGGCTGTCCCTTGGCGCAGATGTCCGAGGACATCATTACATGCTTCTTCGCCCCACTCAGGGTTTGCGTGGCCAAACCCGAGCGTGTCGAGGTAGGTTACAGTCTCTGCGACAAGAGGCAACGGATTGGGATTGGAAATCTCGCGGAACATCGGGGACAGATAAAACTGTGGTATACTCAACACCACCAACAGGAGCGATAGGCACTCCCTTATCGAAGGAAGCCCCCTCCCCCTTCGGTACTTGTGGAACCATCCCCACTGGAGTTGACACACACACGCCTTTCCTCGCTTGGTGCTTCCTCCAGGGTGCCACTCCACGTGTTGCCTTTTGTGGTCACTGGATCACCACTAACGGAGCAGCGATTGTTCAATAAGGTGTGTGACTGAGTCCCTTAACACCAATACTGTTCCACTCAGTCCTGGTCCAACTCCACATTTTTTATCATTTCCAATTATTATTACCAGTGCTGAAGCTAACTACTGTGTGCAACCAATTAAAGGGTAAGATATTTACAAGTGTAGACAGTGAAAGAAGAGGTTGTCAGTCAGAGGTGTGTAGATCAACATGAGGAGGACAATTGGTCAGAATGCTTATAGCAAATGTGGAAGTAAGATGAGACCTGGACAGTACGAAAGGTGCTGGGTGCCTTACCTTACCCAATTGGACTTTTGCTAAAGTCCAACACCCAGTGCTGCACACTATACAGTGCGGCCTGACTGACAGGAGTAGCAGGCTTACCCTGCCAAGGCATCTACTCCCCCGTCACGTCAAGCCGCCATCGGGAAGTTGTACCCGCCATGAAAGATTCGGAGGGACGAACAGCCAACCGTCACCCACGAGCGCACAAGGGCGGCCCACCCAAACCAGGCCAAGGGTCGACACCACATGTTGAGGGGCAGGCGACTGGACCACGTCCTGTGAAGGGTATTGGTCCAGGTTAGGGCTTTCACAGAGCACAGTTCAATGTCCCGGTAGGAAAGCCTCAACCCTTTGAGAGCACTCGCGCACTGACAACGTGCGCCTCGTATGGTAGATGTCATGCTCATGGTGTCTTTGCCGATTAAGTCCCATACGCCCTGAAGGACTCTCGAGCTGCAGTAATAGCTACACTTGTGTTGGTTTCCAGCTGAGAGTGCGAAGCAAACTCCGGAGACTTGCGCGTCTATAAGGCAAGTCTCCAAGCCTGTGGAAGCCACAGTGTCCGGCTTCCGGAAGGACCCTGCGATAGGAATGCGAAGCTCGCAGATCACCTCGTAACCCTTTTGCCTGATCCGTCCGGCTTTAAAAGCATTGATATTATCATGCCCTTTCACCCTGCCCCCATTGGTATGTTGGTATACCTGGGCGATATGCCCACCGGACTTGACAAGTGTCACAGACGACGAAAATTTTGGGTCGGCATCTTTTTGCCCTGATGGAGATTGGGAGTGATCCCTACCTCACTGATGACCTTAACATAGTCACTGCTTATGAAGTAGGATCCCACTGGTGACCGATCTGCTGACCTGTGATACAGCAGCAGGTGGATCAAGACCCGACCCATCGCAGGCACTGATTAAGTTTGCCCTCCTTTGCTTGAGATCGTTCTATTTCATTGCTCGCCTGTCGACCAGCAATGCATGCGGGGCCCGATCAATTCTGCAACTTCCTCATTATTGCATGTTCCCGGACCGCCGTCTGAATCACTGGATCAAACGAGGTGAGCAACTTATCGAATCTGGCTTGCTTACACAGCCGGATGGTCGAGAAAAAATCAGGGATTCCCAGACAATCTCCAGCCGCTGGCTGGAATTAACCGCATGGGACAGACGTAGCCAACAACGAGCCGCCACTTATGCCTGCCTGTCCATGCGCGTGAGCTGCGTCTTATAAACCTCCCCAGCACCAGGCGATGCATTAGTTTGGGTACGAGGTGGTCCACGAGGATTGTAATCCTCTGATGCTTTAGAGGAGCCCTGTTGATGTTGGCTAGACCCTCTTCTAGTAGGGCACCGTAGGGTTTACGCAGACCTCCTACCCCGACGAGAACACCAAGGTACTTATAATCGTCCTCAGCGTCAGTGGAGTCGATAGCTCTATCCAAGACTTGGAACGTCCTTTTTTTGTTGTACCAATGACAAGTGGGGTCAAACAGGGCGATCCCCTATCCCCAATTCTTTATAAACCTGCGATCGATGCAGGGATCATAGGCCACTATGTCCGGCATCCGGAAGGACCCTGCGATAGGAATAAGAGGCCTGCAGATCACCTCGTACAGCAGCAGATGGAGTGAGACCCGACCCATCGCAGGTACTAACTAGATTAGAGCGCCATGCGTGCGATCATTCGGTATGATTACTTACCTGCTGACCGGCAATGCATACGTGGCTTCCTCAAAACTACAGGTTCCCGGACCGTCGCCTGAATCACTGGGTCAGATGAGGTAAGCAATTCTCTGAAACGAGCTTGTTTAATGAGCGACACATTCGAGACAATCTGGTATACCCAAGCCGCCATCAACCACCGCAGAGTGAGAGTATACGCAGGACGTCATGGGGCAGGCGGAGCCAGCGGCGAGCCGCAACTCTAACCTGCCTATCCATACACTCTAACTGCGTCTTGTGTACCTTCCCTAGCTCCAGCTGATGCATCAGCTTGGGTGCGAGATGATCTACGAGGATCGTAATCCTCTGCTGAGGTTTTAAGATGTTCTTTGTTGATGTTGGTAAGCCTCTCTTCTAGCAGGGCACCGTAGGATCTGTGCCTACCCCTTGCCCCAACGCGAGCAATGAGGAACTTGTAGTCGTCCTCAGCGTCTATGGAGCCGATAACGCTGCCCAAAACTTGGAACTTCTTGTATCATTTTGACGTACATATTCTTGCGTTTGTCACCGATCTCCATGCTGAGGGACCGACACTTTTCCGGGTTCACTTGAAGACCTCCCCCAGCTAGTGTCTGCCATGATATCGATAGATTTTTTGCAGACCGCCCACCGTCTGCGCCACCAGAACCAGTTCATCGGGAAAGGCTAGTACTGGCACCATCTGGTCTCCAAGTCTCACTCCCCCACACCTTCCTTAACCCTTGTGATCCCTTCATCGATCACAAGGTTAAAAAAAATTGGGGATAGGGGACCGCCCTGTTTGACCCTACGTGTCGTTCTAATCTTCCCCGACATGTCACCACTGCCTTCAATATGTGCGAAGGCTTGGTCGTACGTCGACATATATATACCCTGACGGGGGTACGCAATTCCAAAGGGATTTGTTTCTGCGTAACGGGTGCCACAGAATGAAAATCCGTAACTGGTAGACGTCCCGCAAGGTTTCATGCAGTGCTACTGCCCGAAGACGGTCGAGGACCGCAGTCAGGTTATGGAGATCGCTGCATATCGACCCTTGACCTCCCTTTAGCAGTTGCCCAGCTATATTTTTCTCATCATTGCTGATCGGTGTTTGCACTGCGTACTCCGTTGTATTGCTAAGTGGGTGAATAAAAATTGACATTTTTTTTTTACACATGTAGATAGTGAAATAAGAGATGGGTTATTTGAAAATGTTAGAGTAAGATGATAATAGGTCAGATTGATGATAGCATAGATATAAGAATGAATGAATTAGGAGGACAGAAAAGTGGTTTGGATTACTCGCCCTACTTTCCTTTATACACCGAGGCAGTCGCCAACACAAAT
>JAUTXX010549553.1:0-10357 GCA_032273605.1 Panulirus laevicauda
TTCGTCTGTTTCCTTGCGCTACCTCGCTAACGCGGGAGACAGCGACAAAGCACAAAAAAAAAAATATATGGTAGAGCAGGATGACACATGTCTGGGAACAACATACAGCATTTGTCAAAATCCTTCGTCCGTTCTGTAATATCTTTTAATACAAAAATGTAAGGACAATTCTTTTTGGGTTTACACAACATCAACACCAAACCTTGTACCCGAACCTTCCGTCGGACAAGTATTGCTAACTTTAGCCGTAGTCTGCACCAAGACAATGGGAGTCTGGTGGAGCCTGGCCCTCACAAGTCACGGGGTAAACACGAGGGAGAGGCGGCCACACAAGTGCCAGGAAAACACTCAGGTGAAGGAAGACATCGGCTCCACAGGACGAGGAACACGAGGCAAGAACAGCACCCTCCTGGAGGAGGAAGACAAGCTTGGGAAACGGAGGAAGCAAGACGAGGTGGCAGGGCTGGAGGAATGGGTGTAGATAAAGTATGAAAATTGAGGACAACCTCCAGAAGAAGGAGAAGTAGGGAAAGGTACGAAAAATAATAGATTGGACAGGTTGAGGAGGAGACACAGAAGGTGGTAATGCTGAGGCAGCAACACTTGGGAACTATGAGGCGAGGAATTATGAGACGAAGGAAAAACAAGAGAAAAGACGCGACATGAATGATGATGGAAGGGGCAGAATCCAGAGGGGAAAAAGGGGATGATGGTGATGAAGAGATAGCATGACGTGATAAACGAGAGACATGACAAGGAAAGACTGGGGGACTAGCCATATTCCCAGTCGTGTCCCAGGACCAATGTCCCTCGCGGAGATCTTTATGGTGGGTGGAGCCCCTCCTTACATACCCAGAGTTTCAGCATTATATGAGAAACCGTCAAACTCACAGCCTTCCACCCCCTGTACCCGGTATATACTGTCAATCTCACAGTTTACTATGACAAATTTATGTCAATTAGTCTTATGTGACACGTCTGCAGGTTCAAACTGACATAGACAAACCGGTGGGTTAGGCTAACAGGCGGCAAATGAATGCTATTATTGATAACTGCAAGGTTTTACGTGCCGGTAGTAATAATGAAAAGGCAAAGCTACAATATGAATCATGTTGAACTACTGGAGGTACATGAGGAAAAGGACTTGGGTGTAATAATCTCCGGCGACCTAAAGCCAGGCAAGCAACGCACAGAAGCAGTACAAAGAGCGAACAAAATTCGTGGATTCATTGGAAGGTCTTCAAATCTAAGTCTCAGGGAATCATCCTCGCTCTTCACACAACTCACTGTGTGCGTCCCCATCTCCAACCCAGCGTTCAATTTTGGTCACCCCACTTAAAGAAAGACAAAGACAGAATGGAGAGAATACGGAAGCCAGTTGCCAAGATGTTTCCCAGCATGAGAAGCAAATCCTACGAGGACCGACTAAACGAACTGAATCTTACAAAAGATAAGACATTCAAAATCATTAAGAGCTTCGATAATCTCGATCTAACGAGCTACTTAGGATGGATATTCATCGTAGTAGTGGATATAAACTCACGGGCAAACGTTTTACCTCGAGCCAGGCGAAGTACTTTTTCTTCCAACAGGATTGTTAACATATGGAATGATTTACCAGTAAGGGTACTTGAAAGCTGTACCATCATCACGTTTAAGCAGACTTCATAAATATTTCGCTTCAAATCCTCGACTGTCATTATTTGCACCTCCGTAACTACACAGTAAGTTCACATACAGGTCTTTCTTTTTTTATAAAATCTGTCTTTCCTACCACCATACTCCACAAGATCCTGTTCTCTTCTACAATTACAAACAGCCTCGTTACGACCTAACGGTCTGTTGCTGTTTGGATCTAGCTGTATTCAGTTACAAAGAGGATAACAATGCCTCGTTACCATACATCACGGAGGACCTGAACACCACCGTCTCTCACCACCATACATCACCGAGGTATGAGTTATGGAACGAGAGAACGAGAAACAATGCTTTGTACAGCCTGAGCCAAAAAGGTGGATGGGAGATGCGCCAGACACTCGTACCTCCTGTACAGTAAGAAACATGGAACGTTCATCCAACCGTACTGCAATGGTCTGTTCTGATCGCGGGAATCGCTCATCAATTCCTCTCGAAAAACTCACCAACACATGATCACACGATTTTGACAGTAAAGATGTAAATGAAATTAAAAAAAAAAGGATTCTCGTCAAAGAATAAGGCACAAGGAAGATATTTCCATCATTATAAAGAAATACCACAAATGATAATGAGCAGCAACCATACTGTAACAACTGCAGTAACATTACTCAGCTCAAGTTTCATATAACCCACAGGTAACGATCCATGTTTCGTCAAGTGTACAGCCGGTGCGGGACGGAGCCCGTGGGTGTAGCACACAGCTCGGGACTGTGGAACCTACAGCTGAGTTCTTCTGGGTAGATGGAATCTACGTGAGTAAATTATTATCAACATCATTATGTCGCATTTCAACAACTGTCTGCAAACATGATCCACTTTACTACTTTCATATGTTAATCGGACAATGTGGCTGTCGATTTGTGTCGCAGTAATGTAAGATATATTTGGGCGACAGACCGTGCAACTCCCTTGTACCTGAATTACTTTGCATTCAGTAAGACGATATAGGTGGAAGGTGTAGAGCTAGTACCCACTCGTTGCATCGTACCAACAACACACGTGATAACTTGAAAATCATATAAAAAATCTTTCATCTCAAAATGCATCATCCACGATACATGTTTCTTTCTGTACATTGTTAACATACAGTTTCCAGACTTACTAATAGGTATGCAAATATGTTTCGCTACATATACAAAACAGAAATTGGAAAAAATACCGTAAATACATAGCAACTTCACAGTACATTACATATCTCCTCCTCCTCCTCCTCCGCAAAATCCTTCCATCTTTCCAAGATCTGACGTTTGTGTGTGTGTGTTGCTCCTCCTACCTCAGTACAGCTCCACGCCCATCCATCACTGGTCTGTCAACCTGACTTTCACCTAATCCTCCAGCAACCCAGACATGATAAACAACCCAGACACTGCCGTCCTCTGGCCAACTGACCTGCACGAAGTACTACTCCAGACAGCTGACTCCACAGATGGCCTCCCGCAAGTGGTACCTGACCAATAGAAATAAAATGAAAATGGATTGCGTCGCTTGTAAAGCTACCCTGCCATCTATTGTTAAACGTGTACGAAACAACGTTTTTCTTTAATACACTGAAACTCGTTCTATACAGAGTTAACGTTACTATTTCTTCATAATGAAATTTCGCGTCACGAACGTTTGATCGTTGCCGATTTGTTTTTCTTGCTCGTGTTTTCGTGTACCGGAAGCTTGGGCTGGCAGTGGGTAAGATCATAAACCCGGATGTCACAGGCGCAGGTTTGAGGGCTGTCAAGCTGCGAGTGACTGGCGTGAGGAGGCCAAGCTGTAAACTAGGCAGGAGATACATCTGTGTTCAGTGTCACAAGTCTCACAAGGATGACCAGGATTCTACGGTCCAGTGGATAGTTTACTACTGACTGTCGTCTCACGTTGCTGCTTGTACTGGGATGTGAAGGAACGAATGGTCAGACTACGTACCTCCCAGTGACCGGTCAACGTGGGTCGTCTTCAGGCTGGTTGGTGACCAAGTGACCCACAGTTGCTTGTGGTACCACAGACACCCCCCCCCCCCCCCCGTAGCCACCAGCAACTGATCTTGCGCCTAAAAACAGCTAAACGCTAATCACTGTTGCCAGCGGAGGTTGGCATGACCCCCGCAGATCCCAATACTTCCACTCCCAAGCATAGTTCACATGTACGCTGTCCACGTGAGGCTGCCTACCCTCAGGTGTGTGTGTGTGTGTGTGTGTGTGTGTGTGTGTGTGTGTGTGTGTGTGTGTGGTAGCCACACATCCTACAGTCTCAGGTGAGAGTGTGGTAGCCACACATCCTATAGGAGGGTGCAGCAGCCTTACAACATCTTCTGTGGCAAGACTTACACCAGGAGGGTATGCGGACACCATGGCTGGCAGAGGATCTGCCACTGTCTTTAGAGTATCCAGTACCCAAGGTATCATGCACGGCTACACTGACGTGGAGGAGACGCAACAGGAGACAACGTCTAAAGTATAAAAAGACGCCTTACACATACGAGACTCCAGGTACTGACGCATACAGTTTCCAACAAACGGAGTTCCTCAAATACCGGAGACTGTAACATCCTGTAGAGACCCTAATTCAAGTTTTTTTTTTTTCCCCCTCTCCAGGAAATTAAACGTCAACAGTACAACACTTAATCAGCGCTCCAGAGCAAGTTATCACCATACCAGGATGGTTATGTAGTGCACCATGGAGGGTAATGTTCACGGTGCTGGGGTAGAGTGGCCGGAGGGCCATGCAATGTGATGTAGACAGCGTTACAGGACACCGATATCAAGTGTCCATATCTACAATCTGACCTTTGTCTCGAATCCTAAAACCCGTTATAGTAGACGCAACTGCAATAACATTTCTTATCATATCAACGTGTTAAAGTTCTGTACCTGACACACACACAAGCACAGGACTCCGTGATGTGATCAGCGTCACTGACCACGAGTCAGCTTGGGTCCACTCGGGATAGGACCTACATGGGTTCGCAGTATGGGCACGGTTGTCGGCCCACACCTAAATGGGTGGAGGACACCAGCAGTGTACCGCAAGGTTCTGCTGTTGTACCTCAACTCTTCTTGATCTGTGTCCATGACACAAGGAATGGACTCCAACCTGAAAAAATGTCTGCAGATGACATAAAGGTCATGACGGAAGTGAAAAGTGAGGTGGAGGGGGACTGTATCAACTAACGAAGGGACCTAAACAAACTCCGAAGCTGGTTTGATACATGGCTAATGAAATTCAACGTAAGCAAATGTAAAACTGCTGAAGATGGGACAAAGGGAAAGAAGGCCTCAATACGATTATCTTATTGTAGGATATAAACTTCAGGATATGAAAGGGACACGAGAGTCTACAGCATTTGAACCCAGTCGCCATAGTCCAACATTACGAGACTAATTAGGGAGACAAGGTGTCTACAGGCAAATATCACAAAAGCTTACCAGTACATGATCAAGGAGGTATTTAACAAGCAGTTCATATCCTCCATAAGGCCAAAACCAGAATATGATTTTCAAGTCTGGTGACAGTACTTAAAGAAGCAAAAAGAGCTAATGTGATATATCTTCCTTTTTTTCTGCTGCTGGAAGGACAACAAAGTTTTCGTCCGTCAGCCAAGGATCACAAAGTTCCTGCAGGTCTTCCCTGGTGACGAGGCATCATGCGTACCAGGTACTCCATTCAGAAAGGCGGGCTTGAGTGAGTCGCACGAGGAAGGGTTGCTATCAAAGGAGTGTACTAATTATTTCTAGAGAAGCGAAGGTCCCGCCATGGCTGTCAAAAGAAGTCAAAGCTTGACTGTGAAAGTCTAGAGCAGAGAAACTTCTGTTATGACTGGGTAGACGTTTTCATAACACTCAACAACAGGATAACACTGATACACTGCTCAAAGTATACCAGGTTCCTGTAACGAGGAATAATAGGATATAACTCAATGGAAACAAGATTTACACCAATGTACGGAAATACTTCGTACAAAACAAAGAATGATGACAATAATAAGCTGCATCCTAAAGTTATAATTATCAAGAAGAAAAAATCAAGATGGAACAGGATAATCCCTCACTGTCAACTGGTCATCACTGACTCAGAAGAAACCAGTAATTGTGCTCAGTTCATTTAGCAGGTAACCTCGTTACAGGCCACTCACCCGTCTGGCTTACGTATATATCTTTCTATCATTGTCTTGACGTCAACCCAACACCAAAACCACCATGCGGCCAGTTACAAATCGGCGAGACACTACCTGGGCAGGATGGGGTGTAAAACAGGGGTGCCCTGACCATCTCCAGTGATATGCAAATTGTGTTGAAATGGGTCGGACAAATGGAGAGAATCAGTGAGGAAAGGTTGACACAGGATATATTTATCTGAGGTGGAGGTAACAAGGAGAAATGGATTGGAGGTGGAAGAATGAAGTGAAAAATGTTTTGAACGATCGGAGCCTGAATATACAAGAGGGTGAAAGGCGTGCACGGGTTAGACTAGATTGGAACGATGTAGTAAACAGGGCTCGAAGTACTGTCGGTAGACTGGACCAGGGCATGGATAGGGAGCTGTGGTTTCAGCGCATTACAAGTGACAGCTACAGACACAGTGGATGTGAGCGGATGCGGCCTTTCATCTACTTCTAGCCTTTAATCTGCACAGTCAGGGTCAGGTCAAAGGTTATGCCATAATGCCCTAAGGTCATAACGTCGTGCTCAGGCGAATAAGTTTGTATGCACTGTTTGTGAAGATACAGATACAGTATATAGAATTATAGATGTATGCAGTGTTAGCTTAATAAATGACTAGAAATGACTGAGGCATTTAAAAAAACGCCTTGCACCTTGATTCATTAAGGAAGGGCTCAAAGAGACGGCTGACTAATGCGTGTCCTCAAAATGCAGGGTTTATGGACCATTAAAAAAAATACTTTTACTGGAACTAACAGAACACTGTTCTGCTATTCAGTACTGCAGACCTCCTCAGTACTCTCCTGAAGCCCAGTACAGCACTCCTATTCAGTACTATCCTACTATCTAGTACAACCCTCCTACCCAGTAGCAGCCCAGCAATACTCCGCTTCCCAGTACTCTCCTACTACTCAGTACCAGTACTCTCCTGCTACCCTGTACCAGTACTATCCTGCTACCCAGTACTACGCCACAACCCAGTACCACTACTATCCTGCTACCCAATACTGCCCCACTACTCAGTACTATCTTAGTATCCAGTACATTTGCTTCAACTCACAACTGTTTCATTCTCACAGAGTGGCTCCTAATCTGCTGTGACTTAAATAAAATCTGGTTCCCTTTCAAACCACACACACAACAAAAGCGTTATAACAAACTCTCCGTGGGAAGTTCTATAAGTTTTCCGAGTTAACTTCCTTGCTTGCTTACACTTTCTAAAGACATTTTATCTAACTTTACTAACTTGGGAGTATCTCAAGTTCACATTTCTTTTCTGCTATTGTCTGGCTACTATACTGAAAACAGTGTAGATAACATACACACAGGATGGGTCACGGCGAAGGAGGACCTCGATATGAATATCATACGTTGCGAGAAGGACTTTAAGGAGTCGGCATTGTCCCTAACCTGTGGTCAGACTCCCTCACTAGGAGGATAGCTAAGGTGACCTACTGTTGGTTGGCAATTATTAGAACATAATTCAAGGTCGTGGATGAAGAAATATCTAACAAGCTGTTTCACGGGCGACATTACGCCCCAAACTAGAATATTCTTCTCAAGTACGACCCTCGCGTAAACAGGCACGACCCCTAGATCCAACACGACGGTACGACCCTTGGGTATGATGGCCGGGCCTTCGACCTGATGACCCTCCTACAGCAGAACAGTGCTAATATGTGCAAGCTGAGGGCTGTATAAGCCATACCAGTATCCAAGCGACAGTGACATCCCAGTTATTTTCTGGCATCCTTATCAACAACCAGTTCACAATGCGGTAGTACTCTAACCACCGTCTGGCCAGTTTCGATGATTATCACTTCTGACACTAAGTTGTCAACTCAAAAGCCTAGAAACTGACGAGGCTTCTCATCTCTACTGGGCTGGTGAGGTACGTGCTGACCACGTCATGTGATTCGTCATCCTGGAGGTGCTTGTGTTGAACACCGTCATCAACGACGGCTTCCGTTACCTATTAACGACGGCCTCCGTTCACCAGCGATAGCAACCGTCATCAACGCTAGCTCGCCATCCACCAACGATAGCTACCGTCATCAACGACAGCCTTCGTCATCACTGATAACCACTAGCATCAACCACGTCACCAGTAACCGAGCAGCATGGAGGCAAGTGGTACACCGGTCCACCATCAATGACAGTAATGACAGTGTCTCCTGGCAGCGAGGGAGGGAGCTGTCCCGGGCGAGTCAGGGAGCTGGAAGGAGGTGGGAACTGTATACCTTCCCCAGCCTCCTACCAACAAGAAGGGTGTGTGGGAGGGACACAGGTCTGGGTAACACCTGTACAGTATCAGCAGTGTGGCCTGCTAACAGCGCACAGAGAGATTACGGCAGGTAATAACGCTCACTAACGCAGCTGCTCCAGGACACACACTAACCTATGAAGTATTGTGGAGGAGGACGGCTGTAGCCACGTGTGTGAGAGCCGGGGGAGAGCGAGTGTTCGTGGGGATGAACAAAGGTCGCCACGGAATTAACCAAGTCCCTGGTACGTCACTCACGCAGGTACCATGTTATCTAGGGACATCTGATAGGCACATGGGAGACAATCGCCACTACAGACGTGAGATACCAAACGTGAGGATGATGAGGATCCGTATGGAGTTCAACACAATCAACAAACAAGCACTCTCGGTAAGGCTTGGCTGGCTCACACACATGGCAGCGTACATATCTTTCACCTCGCTACCCAGTCTGTCAGGTAGGTCTTAAAAGCATTACCGATACGACGCTTAAAGGCAGATGATGCTATTCTTGATGGTGAAGAGGAACAGGAGGAGATTCAAATCACATTTGAACAGTTTAGGAAAGATCTGATGAACAGAAGCTACGAGTTGTCTACTGGTATTATCAACGTCTCTCGTTCTGATCATGTATGAGATAAGGTTGGAATGACCTACTTAGAACAGTCACTCAGGTATTTTGACATATTCAGCAAGGAGAGAGATTACGCAGACGATAATGATAAAAGTGAGGAAACTAGCAGTACGTCAGCTGAGAAGATAAACTGCTTTCTGGTTAACGACCGTTGATGATGGCGATAATTTGCCTCTTGTTGCCTTTTGTCGTCGTGACTAAAGTTACAGCGACCTGGGAAGCAGATGCTAATCTGAAACTAACAGAGGATCGCGGGGCACGAGTCACTGTGCTGGAGGGCCACCTCCTCCTCCACGTTAACTCAGGAGAAGGACAACCATCAGAGATGAGAGGAAGCTGCCCTAACGAGCGCCTCCAGCTGCACCTCCTGCTAGGGAGACGGACGGTACTGCTCAAGTTCTGCTACACAAACCTACACGTCCTACTGGTGCTGCTGCTGCTCCTCACAGGAACATTACTTGGATGACCTCGTCGGTGCCATGACAACAACGGACATGACCTACACCACGAGGAAACGGTTACCATCCCTTAACATAAGCATGTGACAATGACATCCTCGCTCTCGAGACGTGACCGGAGATGCCACAAGCACGGTATACGTTCGGAGACCAGGTAGAGGTAGAGTCTGTCTGAAGAGTAGTGATGCGTCCTTTCACAGTTCACACTACTCAAGAGTTGATGTAGTTCATAAATCCACTGGATTCGGTTGCATCGCACCGTATATACATGGACGCTGTTACGTACTGCCTCCAACCCTTACATTAAAGGGCGTATAATCAGCCCATAGACCCATTAAAACAGACAACTCTGATATAACGGCTTCTGTTAACAGAGAGATTTGGGCTAGACAGTTTCCATCACCATCTGGCTAACATCTGCTGACAGCTGACGGCCGAAATTACATACATACTTTTCCTTCTTGTTACGTTGGTCAAATACCAAACATAGTGGTAAAAAGTTATGAAAATATATTCATAATAGCAAAAGTAAACATGGCTCTCTCGTAATATAAATAATACAATTTATACTTGGTACCTAGATCTTTCTCTATCTTACTTTACTTTACATCTCTTTGGCAAATTTACTGGCCTCAGTTATATAACGTAAGGGTTTGAAATGACTGAGATGTGTACAGATTAACATTATAAATTTACCAACAGCTTTGTATCACAATCTTCCCCTGTGGCCATTTGTGAGACAGAGGCTTGTAAACAAATGCAATCATATTTCCTTCTCGAATACAAATGCTTCCTATTTACTTTCTCTTGTCTCTTACATATTTTTGTCCTTCCA
This sequence comes from Panulirus laevicauda, assembly GCA_032273605.1. Lineage (NCBI taxonomy): Eukaryota > Metazoa > Arthropoda > Malacostraca > Decapoda > Palinuridae > Panulirus > Panulirus laevicauda. The sequence continues at coordinate 10,037 of JAUTXX010549553.1, forward strand.
TAATTTGTAATGATAGTGAAAATATATATCATAAATTCATTCACAATCTAGTAAACAAAATTTCCTATTATAACATACAATAATAAGATCCTTTAAAACAATATAATGCACACTGGATACCGAACATATCATTCCTCAAAGAAAACGGAATAAGATATATTGGATAACTAAAACAATTATTGGAAAAGAGGAGAGAGAACTGAAACACCGCGCAGTGGAGGAAAAACATCTGATGCAGGTGGCCCAGTGCTGGAGAGAGAGAGAGAGAGAGAGAGAGAGAGAGAGAGAGAGAGAGAGAGAGAGAGAGAGAGAGAGAGAGAG
>JAUTXX010549564.1:0-10356 GCA_032273605.1 Panulirus laevicauda
ATGATTACATGGTACTCTGTATATTACATCATCTTGAAGATGAACTTTGATGTAACTTTACCGAATATACCCAACGCCATCATACTCAGCCTTCTAACAATATGAATAATAGATTTGGAAATGATAAGTTGTCCTTTATCTGACCAGCCGACATTTTGTACCTATTTTACCAGTTGATAAAACTTTCCTTACGCGATACTAATTTACAATTTCGAATTAAACCCTGGATATCATTATAATCCTCAGATAAGCTCGTATACATCCTCATGTTCCACGTAGGTATTGCCGGAAGCTAACAAGATCCACAGGTTATATTTCTACATGACACAGCGGACAGGATACAATAACCTGTTATCATTTTATCCAAACCAAATCACCAACACAATTTAATATCTACATTCCCAGAATAATTGATGCTTACTCCCACAGTAGAGGGGTGCGCCAGTTGATATTAACGTAGAGATGAATTATAGTGTTGTGACATGTTACACTGGGAAACGAAAATATATAGGGAGAGATATGAGGAGAATTTGGATGTTACACAACTCAACAATGTCAGTAGATACTCCCTCCCTCAGAGGTGCTGCACAGGTCCAAATGAAGGTGAGGGAGGGAAAGTGAGTTGACATATGTCGAGTGGAATCATGGACGGAGGAGTGAATGGAGTTGAACGTCGAACAAAGAACTTCGATCATAGAGAGGAAAACACGTAATAAGGCAGAACGCTGTGGGCCACCACTGTTGAGAGGATGAGAAGGAGAGATCGCTCCACCATCGCCGACCATCAGAGAGAACACACCGCATCAGAGAACAGGGAGAAGCGGAACGGTGAAAGGAAGGAACTCCGGAGTGAGTGCAATAACTCATGCTACACTCGTAACAAATGCTTTGGAGATGCTGAGGACCACGACAAAATATTCACCAAAGCCCCTGAGTACGGAGGGCCGGAGGTGAGTCCCAGAGAAGAAGGTCGGCCGTAGACGTTGCATCGCGGAAGCCGTATTGATGATCAGAAAAAACAAAAGAGGGAATGGGATTCTGTGTAGGGAAGTGAGGGTTAAGGAGAGTTTGAGAAACTCTAGAGACAGCAGGAGCGAGGGCTTCAATCAGTGTCTTGGGACAAGAAAGTTCATCTAATGTACCCAAAAGTAGCGTTGAACTGACGCCCAAGGAGCGCTAGTATCTGAGTGGCCCGCTATATGCAGCAGTGTTAACCTGGTGAGCAAGGTACAGCAGTATTAACCTGGTGAGCAAGGTACAGCAGTGTTAACCTGGTGAGCAAGGTACAGCAGTGTTAACCTGGTGAGCAAGGTACAGCAGTGTTAACCTGGTGAGTAAGATACAACAGTATTAACCTGGTGAGCAAGATACAGCAGTGTTAACCTGGTGAACAAGATACATCAGTGTTAACCTGGTGAGCAGAGCTCGTAGGATAAGCTCACATGATATATTAAACTCAAATAAGCAGGACAGGAGTGTTGGTCTTAGTGTATTGGAACGCTTCTGTACAAAGACCAGAGGACAAACATCTTGGTAGATGTACACAGCAGAGGACATTCAAGGGTATCTCCTGTATGGCCGTCATACTGTGGGCTGTAATGGTGAGCACTGTGAGTTACCGTGGGTCAGAGTGGGTCAAGCAAGGTGGTGGTGGTGAGTACTGTGAGTTGCCGTGGGTCAGAGTGGGTCAAGCAAGGTGGTGGTGGTGAGCACTGTGGGTTACCGTGGGTCAGAATAAGTCCAGCAGGGTGATGGTGATGGATACTGATGGTGAATACCGTGGGTTACCGGGGTGATGATGGTGATGAGTACCATGACTTACCGTGAGTCAGAGAGGGTCTAGCACTGACGATGGGGAATACCATGAGTCAACAGTAGTTCAGTAAGGTGGTGGTGGTGGTGATAATGAAGAGTACCGTGGGTTATTGAGGGTCAAAATGGGTCCAGTAGACAGGCAGCGGCGAGTGCCATGGGTTTAGGGGATGGGGGGTGAATACACTGGGTTTTCATGGGCCAGAGTGGATCCAGCTGGGTCAGTGGGTCCAGCAGGGTGGTGGTGGTTCATGGCAAAGGTCACAGGATGGCCTGGTCGTGGACCTGGCATGTGGGAGGAGCCATGGTCACAACAGCCACGGACATCACTTCACCTTCCAAGTGGTCCTTCGTGTACAAACACTCTCTCGAGCACATGGCCCGGTGTGGTAGCCCAGCCGTTATCACCCTAACAGGAATTCAGAAAGCAGCAGACCACTTGGTCGTAACGAGGCATTTGTGATAGTGATGGAGATCGGAAACTCATAGTTTAATGTGGTAAGAGTAGAAAGACATGAGGATGTTCTTAGGGGAAAACATGTAAACTTCTTATATAACTATACAGACGTAAACATTGTCAGTCGTGGACCAGAAGTGAAATCATATTCTTCAACGTAACTATGATACTACAAGCAGCTGCTTTGACTGATAGATCATTCCACATGTTAACCGTCTTATTGAGGAAAAAGTACTTTGTCTCTTTCCTCTTTCGAGGTATAACGTTTAGTCCACTTTGTTGTATCCATTACTGCGAATTTAATTAGACGTATCTATCCACAAGTACTTATTTGGTCGAGAACATCGAAGCCTTTGATAATTTTGAGTACATACATTAGATCACCTTCTAACCTTCTCTTTTCTATGTTCAGTTATTCAAGTATTTTAGTCGACTGTCTTAGAATTTGTTTCTCAGTCTAGGAGTCATCTTGGTAGCTCGCCTCTGTGCTCTCCATTCTGTCAATGTCTATTTGCGAGAAGGGTGACCAAGGCCGGGGTGCACCATTCAGTCGTAAAGTATGAGGACAAATTTTTTAGGCTGAACTTCAAAAGCCGTATGAATCCATGAATTTTGTTCACCCTTGTTATGCTTCTGTGCATTTCTTATGTGGATTTAAGGCCCCAGAGATCATTACACCCAACTCTTTTTCCTCGTTTGTTCATACTGTAGCTTGGCATCTCATTGTTACTACAGTTCAGAATATTTTTTTCACCTATCGATATCCAAATTCACTTGCCACCTGTCAGCCCAGTCCAGGTAGGAACCACTGGTGATGACTTTAGTATCGAACCCATGACCAGTACATGGCTTTCCAGTCATAACCTCACATCTTTACCTCAGGATAATGTCCCGAGCGGCTACTGGTTGGGTGAGGGGTATAAAAGATTAGATTAACTAAAGAAAATGTTTGGTCACGCTGTGGCAGAGGTAAACCCCGATCCCGACATTTTCTACGTGTCTTCTGTATTTTTCAGTAACAAGTGAGAACGATCTTCAGATTTACTGTGAATATCCGGCTTGTCAGAGTGTTAGATGAGAATATTAGGCTCATTTTTCTTATAGACATAAACTAGTCAGTTACTCGGAACGTAGGAAAACCGAAAGAGAGATTTAGGATAAGAGGGATCGTGGCAGGATAGATAAACTAGAGGTCAAAGACTTGACGCAGGACAGGTACAAGGAAAGTAAGGAAAAGTGTGGAATAGAACACCTAGGGGTCAAGACTCAGATGGTAGAGGTCATATCTCAGGCAGCGGCGGGAGACGGACCGATGGGAGGTTCATGACGGCATGTGTCAGCTGGCGCCGCCGTCTGAGAACGAGGCAGGTCTGGGGAGAAGGGAGTATAGAGCAGCATGGACACAGGTCTCAGGTGGAAGCAGGGAACAAGGCAGGTAGCGGCCATGATGAGACTGTTACGGAGTTTGTTCACGTAGGCGGGCTTCCCACTGCCACTGATGCACCACATACGCATACATAACCAACGAAGAAAAAAAAAGTCTCTGTTATATGTTAGAATATTCTATCGTAACGCACGGAGCATACGCAACAAATTTTCGGAGTTAGATACAGTTGTACTGGAAGAAAATGATGTAACTGGTATTTCGGAATCTTGGCCAGCTATCAGAAATAGGGATATCATCGCTGAATACGCCATTTCTGGGGACCCTATACTTAATAATGAGAGGAGAAATACAAGAGGCGGTGGTGTCTTGCACTGTGTTAAAGCTTACCTAAATCCTGCGATAGAAAAAAATATGTTGTTGTTGGTGGGGAAAATCGACTTTATTGTAGAAATCAAAGGTAAGTTTCGAAAGAAATAAGTGTGATTAGTTGATAGGCCTCCAGCACAGACACCAGAGGTAGACGAGACTATATGATCAGATGACAGAAATTAGAAATTAAGACGACCAGATCACATCCGGAGATTCTAACATAGTTATCCAATGGGGAGAATCCCTTTCCCGGAGCTTGAGGTGTGGGCTTTAGGTAAACCTGCTTGATGGTGGTCTAATACAGTTTGTTGATAAACCTACGCGCGACGAAACATATTAGATCTAGTTCGACTACAAAAGAGGATTGTGTTTAACAAAGTTGAAGTTGGAGAAAAGGAGAAAAGTTTGGTACAAGTGATCACCGGCGAATTACTCTTGGATTAACTTTCAACATTGCCTGTAATGCTGGTCAAAGTGAGTGCCGCAAAAAAATACAGCAATTCAAGATTTTAAATCTTACAGATCTTTTCATTGTTTGTGACTAACAAACTTGGGATGATATTTTAAATAAAAGCGGTATGGACGTTCAAAGCAGTGGAGGGAACGTGCTGGCCAATGTTTAGCAGACGATCATTTTTCCAATGCCAAGCCAAAATGGTGGAACGATTACATAAAGAAGTGTCTGTTGTCGAACACAGCAGCACCTAAGAAGCGCAAAGACACAAATAACCAGCTTGATAGAACACATTATGCAAGTCCGCGTAGAGAAACTATGAAGAGTATATTCCTGAAAAATAGCAAGAGTCATTACCCAGTCAATTGGTCCATCAATAACTGAAAATAGTCGTTTGGTTCCCGACAACGAAGACATGGCAAAGATTTTGAATGATTTGTCGCATCTGTATTTACAAATGAAGATACAGCACAGTTCCCGAACCCAGTGCCAATGGTTAGAGAGGAAAATACATTGAGAAACATGGACATGAGAGTTGAAGATATAGTATCAGCACTAAAGGAAATGAGAACAGAGAAAACAGCAGACACAGATGAGTTTTATCCCGAAGGACAATGAAAGAGACGAAAAATGAGACAGTTAAGCCCTTGCCTACTCTCTTACGTTACTCACTTGCTACAGGGAAAGTTCCAGGGGAATGCAAGCTCACCTGTAACAATCATTTTCGTAAAAGGTAATAAAACACTGTTCGGATATTCTTGTCCAGTCAGCTTAACGTTTGTAGCTGGTAACCTTATGGAAACCATCGACCGGGGCCAGATTGTAAACCATTTAGAGAACCACTACGTAATAAACGTTTTTCAACTTGGTTTTCGACGAAATCGTTCATGTGTGACAAGCGTGCTTGATATCTTTAATGAAATAATTAACATGATAATGAAAGTAAGGCAGATGATATTATTTATCTTGATTTTCAAAAAAACATTCGATAAAGTTCCACATCAAAGGTTGCTAAGTAAAGACAAGTCACATAGTATATATGGGGTTGCATTTCTGTGGTTAGGAAATTGGTTAACTGGCAGTAAACAAGAGGAGTGATTAATGGTCAAGCCATAGAATGGTTAAACGGAACAAGTGATGTACTACAAGGATCAGTCTTGGGACCGGTTCTCTTTCTCATATATATTGATGATATTGATAATAGGCTGCGTTGCAAGATATCGAAATTCGCAGACGGAATTAATTGGGGAACTATATCGACAGTGGAAATTGAACGTCTGCAGCTTCAAACAGACACACACAGATTGATGGGCTGGGCTCTTAGGTGGCGAATGAATTATAAATCGATAAGTGCAAAGTTTTACATGTCGGTAGATAAAATGAAAAGGCAAGCTACAGTATGGATTGTATTGAACGACAGTTGGTGAATAAGGAAAAAGACTTGGGTGTTATAATCACTGGTGATCTAAAGGAAGGTGAACAGTTCACCGAGGCAGTTACAAAGGTGAGCGAGATTGTTGGATTTATAGGTAGGGCTGTCGAATTATGTCCAGGGAAATTATCCTATATTCTGAAGCAATTTGTAAAAGAACCTACCAGAGAAGATATGTTATATCTAGTTTTGTCAACGAAAATTTATACATTAGTATTGAGGTAGTAACGTGGAGGGAGATTGGAAAGAAAATTGGAAGTACCTGACTCCATGCTACAAATATCCTGACTCTGTGCTGCAGAGTACCTGGCTATGCCATAGAGTACCTGACTCTATGTCACAGAGTACCTGACTCTATGTTAGAGACTTTTGAAGGATTAAGACTCCAGCTGAGGGAAGGAGATTGGGGGAAGTTTATATCAGGTGACCTGACCTCAGAGGATCTTACCCCAGAGGGGCCTCAGGAACGATGGTTGATTGGTTGGTTGGTTGAGCTCTAGACCTATCAGCAGCCAGGGTCAGTAAGGGCGTCAACGCCAAACTACATCCACCAACAGAAAACTATTGAACGCCTTCGTCAGGTGTTGAGAAAAGCTTTGACCAAATGCACTTTCAGTTTGCAAGTGACCTATGACCTCTAGAGTTGACCGAAAGTCAGGTCACTGTGTAGAGGATGATAATAAAATCTCCAGCGAATTATGACTTAATGATCACATACTTGATATTAATCACATTTAATTTAGATAGAACTCTATTGAAACAGTGGATGACTGAAAGATTGAAATACCTCACTGGACAGAACGAAGTGCAGGAAAAATGAAAAAGGAAGAGGATAGTGTTAGGATCAATGATTACTGATAAAAACAAATGTCAAAAAAGACATTAGGAAAACCAAAAGAGAATATGAGAAATGCGTGACCAAAAAAAAGTCTGAACGGAACCCCGAGAGATTTTTTTTTTTGTAGATATGGAAAACAGAAAGTAAGAGAAGATATTGGATCAATTAAAACTGACCGAGTTATGTAAATAGAGAATGATCAGGAAATGAGCTTTGTTGTAGATATCGTTATTTTACTTACTTACCAAAGAAGATCTGAGCACCATACCTAAGGCCGAAGGAATATGCAGTGGAAGTAAGGAAAATAACTATTGCACATTTTCTGTTGCTGGAGACAATGTTCCCCCAACACAAAACACATCACCAGGAGTCTCACTGGAATGCACGGATAAAATTCTTCATCCATTAGTGAACACTCTTAACATATCCCGAAGGTCAGAAGCTCATCTGTGAAGATCTCAGATATAATACCAGTACTGATAAAGGATCATACTTATCATCCAGTAAGTATTAGCATCAGTAGTGGAAGAGTTCCTGGAGGTAATAACTGCAGTTAAAAATTCGAAGACGTCCAGAAAAGAAATGATCCTGAGCTTGGAGTTATTAAAATGAAATTTTTTTTAATCACAAATTTTAATTTTTTCACTAAAATTTTTTGAGACGGTCGCACTTGATATAACCAAAGCTTTTGACAAGGTGTGGCAACGGGGTATCATATTTAAGCTCCCCTCTTTTGGCTTCCCCCCCTCACTTTGCTTTGTCCTATCTAGCTGCCTCTTTAGCCGATCTATTTCCTTGGTTGTTGATGGATCAGCCTCTCCGCCTTTCTCCATTAACAATGGTGCCCCTCAAAGTTCTGTCCTGGTGCCCCTCAAGGTTCTGTTCTGTCTCCACTTTTTTTTATTAACGATTTCCTTCCACAAATAACCAAATGCACTCGTATGCTGACGACTCAATAATGCATTCCTCCGCATCATTCAGTTTGCTTCTTATACTCTCACTCGTTCTGCATTTCATCTCGGCACAACTTCCTCAGCAAACTCAGACTTTGGTAGGATATCTCAGTAGGGTAAACGAAATCGGACTCTGTTTAATAACTCAAAGACTCAATTTCTGCCCATCTCTATTGAAAACTCCTCACATCTTTCCTCTCTCCTTTGACGGTTCTGTAATTCCACTTCGTGACTCGTTGAGCATACTTTAAATTACTGTAACATCCACTCAATCTTGGAAACCCTACGTTACGGAAATAGCTAAGTTTGGCTGTAAGAACTGGATGTCCTATTTAGATGTCGAGATTTCTTTTCTTCCGAACACTTGTTCCGTTTAAACAAAGTTTTGATCGGTCCTTGTATGGAGTACTGCTTTCAAACCTGGGTTAGCTCTAGCTCTGCATCCTTACTTGACAAAGTTTAGTCGAAAGCGGTCCGATTTATAAACTGTCCCAGGCTAACTTCCAAACTTGACCCCTTGCCCTTCGCCGCAATGTTGGTTCACTGTCCCTCTTCTATAGGTATTACTTTGGTTTTTGCTCCCAAGAGCTGGCTGCTTCCGTGCCCCCAGCACTAGGTACACCACCCAATACTTGGCAGGCTTCTGCGTCACATGATTATTGTGTGGCCATCGGCAAATCAACGGTGGGTTGTTTTGATGACTGTTTCTTTCCCTACACCTCGAAAGTTTGGAACTCTCTACCTTTTCACGTCTTTTCCAATAACTTTGACCTGACACTTTTCAAAAGACAGGTTTTTCACTTTCTCAAAAATTCGTAAGTACCTTTCCCTTGTCTTTTCTTTTTCCGTTTCATAAATATCTATATTTCAATTAAGGCCCAGCTTTGATGTGGACTTTTGTCCGTGACTAGAGGCTTCAAGAAAAAAAAAATGTAGTGCATATCTGGGCACCATAGAGTACATGTTCTCGTCACTCGTAGGTTTCTTAGTTAATTGTATTATAGCACTATCATGTACATTTAGGTAGAGTGCCAGCACGGAGCTGATGGAGAGGGTTCCACGAGTTTAACACTATGTTTAATCGTTTTCAGCACAATTTTTTTGTTAACATCATAGAGAGAAGAAAATCTTGTAGGATTAAGAACTAGACAATACGGAGGAAGCAAAATTTAGTTTCAAGAATCCAGTGGAATGAATAAAAAAGGCACCAAATTTTTTTTTTGTAGAACCCTAAAATGGAAAGATGTATTTTATGTTTTGCGTCTTCCTTACCCAGAACTCTTGTTCCGGGTTACAAACAGTTGAAGACCATTAAGATGTGAGAGTAGAGACCACGAGTGCTCACTGAGCCGCAACACCAACGCTCTCAGTCCCAGGCTGCTAAATTGACTTGACTTTAGTGTTTAGATACAGTATTCCAGGATACAGAATGTCATGATGTATTATTCTTTACTTAATGCCTTTTACTTTTTACTCTAAGTTTAAAGTTTCGGAACTAATTGAATTAACCCACGAGTGGCCACAAGTCTTTGATAGAAAATGTGTCTGTCTTAATCATTCACGGTACAACCTTTCCTCTGATGTATAAAGTTCAGTACAATTTGGGTGAATTACGTCCAGGGAGAGCGTATGTACCAGCAGATTTTTCTAGGGTGCAGGACTGGCGCGTAGCGCTCATCGCTCATCCTGCTTGTTTCATACTACAGCTGTTCTCTGCCGTCACTCACACGCTGTGCCGTACACTGCATAATTGTCTACCTTTGGTTCATCCGGAATATTTTCATCCATTTCTCAGATATTCTTGTAAATTGTGTCATTATTCATCTCAAGTATCGGGAGGCTAAAGGATCTCTCTAGCTTTCTTCATGGATTCTCAAGTGTCTTTCAGATGCGGTCCACTGATGATATCTTGTTACTCTGCATCGTCCGTATTGTGGAGTTCTTAGTCTTAAAATGTTTCTTTCATTTTTTTTTTATCTGTTGTTACGCTTAGATTATCATACTGGTATATCTTTCTCCTCTTCTTCCTAGACAGCCCAGTTTAGTTCTGTCAGTAGTCTGTGATAGTTCACGTTTTCTATGTCTCTGGTATTACTCGTACAGTGTTGCTAAATTCTTCCCAGCTTATGGATATCAACCTGTTTACTTGATGACCCGAAGAGAGGGACGTTCATTATTCCATCTTGATTATACATCCTGAACATTTGAATCATAAACTTTCATTTTCTCGTTGTGGAAGTTATTGTCACACCGCTCAGTACCTGATGGAATGTATTTTCTTCAATATGGTCCTAAAGAATGAGCCTTTCCTTTATGACGACTCTTATATTTATTACTTTTCTCTCAATCCCTTTTCTTTTTGGTCCTCGTAAGGTGTTACCATCATATTGTTAATCGTTCTGTAACTTAATTGTTCAGAGGTATCAATGGTGAATTTCGTCAAGGTTCGCCAATGTATATATTTAAATCTTTTTCTAGATTTCCTCTCTGCTTCGTATTTTATAAGTTCACTATTTCTGGTCTCATCTGTAGAGCATCTAACGATACTTTTACCTTGGATGAACCACCTCTACCCTGCGAATCCTCCCCTCTCGTTTTTAATTTTCCAAAAGAAGGAACGGAGAAGGGGGCCAAGTGAAGATTTCCCTCAAAGG
>JAUTXX010549575.1:0-10355 GCA_032273605.1 Panulirus laevicauda
TATATATATATATATTTGAAAATCCTGTATATGAGTATTGGATGGCCCGAACTGGTAGCATGGATGCTCCTTTCATTACGTACACAATAATCATCAGTACTATATGTAATATTCTACAAACAGTTTTAAGGGTTTTTGCAAGCTAGAGTTCACAAATCCTAAGCATATTTCCATAGCATGTGCCAATATGTACTTATATGATACACCAATAAAAAATAGATACAAAAACCAATACACAAGAAATTGTTTAATCTAAAGCTGACTGCAACAGTGAGCATCAAATCAATCTTTGATATGTGGGTGAAATATGAGGTACTTTTTCCAGCTACGGAGGAAACTTTGGTATGCTGCAATGGATAATTGATGGAATCAACTGGCCAAGATTAAAAATCAGGGGAAAAACCATTAACTTTAACAACAATCACAGAACAGTATGAAGGTTCATCACAGCAAAAAATTTTTGCTCTTCTGTGTGTACTTTAATAAGTATACAAGGCAATCGTGCTAAATGCAGATTATAACACCATTTTCAATAGTTCACCAGTCATTACTAATAGCTGCATAAATAGTAATTCTCATTTACGATAAGCCAGATGTATAATAGGCCAAGAAAGCAATTATCTGGCTATATCGAACAGCTTACATTGAGACAGACGGTGGATTTCACATCATATGCAGGGTGATTCTCATAGCATGTAGCTTAATCGTAAAAAATAAAAAATAATCATATGACTAATACATGCGAGTAATAAACCAATAATGTGTATATACAATTTGTCATATGAGTTCCCTGCAGTACTGCAGCTGTATTTTCCCAACTCAAAAGCATGGAATGGCTGCTTTTGGAGAGGCCTATCATTGGTGCATATAGCTGCTGAGTCTGTCATGTTCTGACAGCAGTTAAACAAGAGTGCTTGGTATATGTTATCTAGTGTACTGATTCAAGATAAATTATGATTTAGTACTAAGAGGCTAAATGAGGCTTCTATAAATTGAATATCATACACAATGAGCGTGTACAAATTCAAATTTGTAGGTTTTACATTTATTAATGTGGTTATATGTCTTTGGCAGCCTTAGTTACTCTTGCAAGTGACAGGCCTCAAGCCCAAACCAGGTCTATTGATTTCTTACGAGTTATACATAATCTAATTTCCCTAACCGGTAGAGCTCTGGAACATCAAATAAACTAATGAATTGAACTAAGATCTGGATTTTTATTGTTTAAACACTAATTAGGCATTGTAGAACACCACGACATCCAAAGGTGGCTTTGATGCTATGGGAAACGGCTAAACAACCAAAAAAATGGAAAGCTCCCATTGGCGGATAGGTTTATGAACCATAACCAAGAAAGTTAAATTTATGAACCATAACAAATAGTGAAACCAATCACACTAAACGGTACTTTTAAAGGAAATACCTTACACACAGCAGATATCTTTCTTCAAGTTGGCACTGTTGTGTCTCCTACAACAAAGATGACCAAGATTTTCTATTTTTAGATTCATTCTACCATCCACCTTAGCTATGGTAAGTTGGCTTGTGTTTGGAACACAGCCACTCGTTATAGAACTGACTGATTAAAGTTTTCAAACATTATGCCATACACTTCACAGAATGATTATCTCACTAGCCACGATGAAATCAAAATCAACAAAATTTATAGGTCTTGATTTGCAAATACCTTTAAATCTAAAGGAAATATGAACAAGAATAAACAAAAGCAGCAAAGTACATTACTCTTTGACCTACCAATACACATTTGTCGGTAAAATAACCATATTCTGATATCAATTACTTTTCTCAATACTTTCAATAAGTATTCCTCTCAACAGGAAAGGCCGATAATCCAGTGCAAGTTTGTTAAACAAAGATGTTTGCAACACGGATTCTCAAAATCAATTTTTGGTTACACCAGACTTGCTTATGCAATTCCAATCAAATTGATACAACTTAATATATTTCCAGCAAGAAATCATTTCAAGGATATGAACAATTTCTAATTACCAGAAATATGAGTATAAATCTCTTACGAATATAGTTTAACATTTAAATCTCACGCCACAAGACTCGTACATCCCTCATGCACTAATAACCTCACGACTCGCACAGATCGAAGATTCTTAACTTTTTGCTGTATTTTTGCAAGTTTACAATTCACAGTAAGATCCCAATGGCCGGGAGGTGTGTAGCCAAGCGGGTCCGCGGGCCAAGGCAGGCCAGGCCAACCCAGGGGTCATTACCTCGGCCACCACGCGGCCCCGTATCAACAACCTCCATTCTCACCACCATTTAATTAATCTCCTTTCCACACGACACGTACGACAATTTCATATCCCCCTTTGCACAGTGCAACCCCCGAGCTCACCAGAGCCTCACAAACACTTACTTCTCCAGCCTGATCTTCTTGAGCGCCACGATCCTCTTGGTGATCCGGTCCTGGGCCTTGTAAACAACGCCATAAGTTCCTTCGCCGATTTTTTCGATCTTCTCATAATTCTGCAGCGACATTGGCCTGGGGAAGCCGCGTGCCGTTACAGAGTGAGTCTGTGATGAGGTCGGGATGTAGGACCGTGGTGGTAGAGGGTGGTAGAGGGGGCAGGGATCAGAGAGGCGTGGGGCGGTGCGGGTTCGCTGATGGCGTCGGCAGGTTTCCCGCGCTCAACTTCGCAATGCCTTCCCCTAGCAGGAAGTGATGCTACGCTCGAAAACACAAAAATCGATAATAAAAAATATTTATTCTGATTCTAATTACTATATCTCATCAACCTATATTTTTCTACTTGTATTGCGATATATGGTTATATTATATTAAAATAAATAAGAAATCTTTTTCGAGGTTATAATTGGTTATTTTTCTCGTTTTCTATGTTTAGTTTTGGATAACTGAAACATTCTATTCCCTTTTTTTGCCTGTACGTTGTCCATGAAAGTTGCTTTGATTAATTCCAAGTATTAAATTGGAACGATAAGATTTTACCATTTCATGTGTAATTTTACGAGCGAAATAGATTCCTCTTCCGGTCGGTAACATGATACCAATTTAGACATTTCTAGACATCTCGCTCGTCGTTTTATATATCTGAATCTCATTTTTGTACCTCACATTAACCTATTACAATAGGCTGTGACGTGTAGATGTAGAATGATTGTGGTGGATGCAAAATGGAGGGAGATTGTGGATTTGTTGTCCGTTTTGATAATCAAATGCTTTTGGATGTGTTACGAATGTCCTTTATCACTGCAGAAGAAGAGAGCAGATCATATTTCATTATTTATCTGGGGCGAAAATTCATAGAATATATCTCTAATTTCGGTTGTACTCATGCTGAGAACGGTCATGTGGATATTTATTATCGTCAGTGTATTTGATGACCAACCTTGAAAATGATTTAAACTTGTGTGTTTGTCTGTAAAGCTTTAGTAAATTTACATTATGTTTATCATTGTTTTTTTAAGTGATTTTAGTGTTTATATACTATGGTTTACATAGGCCTACATCTTCAGTACTTATTTTTCAAATGTGTTTGTTGATGTTGATAGCGGAGGTAGATGTCAAGATTTTTTATGTGTTCCTGTTGAGTGATTACTGTGGTTGTTGAAGGTGTGGCGGTAAATGATACGTTGACGTGATCTGATGAAGTGAAGGACAAAGTGATTACTGCTCCAAGGAGTGACATTTGTCAAGAGTTCCACAACACCGAGGTGCATGTGTTGAAGGCGTCCGATGCAGTCGTTAACTTGGACTGACACAAATGAAATAGTTGCTGAATTCCTTGGTAATGGAGAACATCAGATATATATAGCAGAATGAGAGGAGGTCAAGAACAGTGCCACTGCCTAGAGGGACGCCAGAGTGCCTGGAGTAGCGATTCATGGAGGATGACAGCACAATGAACTCCATTCCCATAAAAAAGTGACTCAGTCAGGTATGCCGGGGACTTTCATTTGAGGATTAGTCTCTTGTTGTTTACTTTAGCGAATACAAGGATTGTAGTGATTACTTGATTACCTGCCGTGTGTCACTCAGGGGGCCGAGAAATATTACGATGAGTCGGAAGGAGTTGCAAGTCACTTATTGTGCTTAATTTCGCGTTTTGTTTCATGATGTGTTAACACGTTTTGTAAGTTTCTACATGGGATGGAAGTGAGTGATTTGGGGCGAAAAAAATGCGGTTTTAATTGTTTATGCAGAGTTGATTTTGTTTATTACTATACCTGCGTCAGGCCTTACATGTACGATGTTTGACCTATAGCTTCGTCGCCAGCATGGTCGTGCATGTACAGATGGACAATGATTTTACTGACAAAGCCAGTCGATAAAACTCTAAGGCAGGTGTTCCGGCAGGTGGGGCGCGCGACGCCACCTAACAACCTCCTTTGTCCCCGAGCCGTCGCCCATCTTTCAAACCAACAGAACACACCGCCATTTCGCATTAATCTCCCTAATATTTTGCCCCAGTTCACTTGTTCTTTAGAGAAATGTTTTATTAAGTTATTCCTCCATAAACGTGTAATGGTCTGGAGTGCGTCTCATTACGAGTGTAAGAATACAGGACGATTTCGTAAGGTTTGTTCCTTCTCACAATCAAAGGATGTGTGCATTGCGGAATTTCCTGGACGTTTGTCACGCTCTTTTCTCTTAAACAAACATAGGAATGTCAAGTGTACTGTTTGATAGATTATTGCATAGGATGAATGTAGTCAGTGTTGTCGCCTGATGACATGAAGCATGGGGAAATATTGCAGTTCGTGTTTCAAGCACATTTTCTGAGAAAGTAATGGGATGGCTAGGGATTATGCTATTATCTTATCCATTGACAAGTAGATTACCATTGTAGTTCTAGATATATTTTCTTTGTTTACAGACTGGCCGATGTAGTAAACTACTTTCGGGGATTATTTCTGATTCATGGATATTTTGATTTTTTTAAGGTGGTGAATTGAAGAGCTTTTCTTAGATTTAGTTTTACTGTATATTTGTGTGAGGCAGTTGTATTGTTAAAATGCGAATATAGTGACATTTGGCAGTAGAAAAGGTGACACTGGAGGAACGTAATTACTGTAATCCTATGAAGAATAAAACGGTTTTTGCGATGACACTGGATGAACCCAGTAGATCAGGTTGCACAGATAGTAATTCTAGAGTCATTACGAGTTAGCCGTTCAGACGGGAGCACATTAACAGCATCTGTAGACATGTGCTGATAGAGCTGTCCAGATAGAAGGCCAGGGTGTTGCTGTATATGATTAGGGTAATGCATTGGTAAGCCTAGGTATCATACAAAGCCATGTTATGTAGGAAGGCATGGATGTTATCAAACAAAGAGGCCACAACATTGCAAGATAAGGTCAGGATTATATGTATGTAAAGGTTAGAATGTTGCCGTATAGGAAAGCCTTAGAACCATCATATATAAAGAGGTTAGGATGTTATTATACAGGCAGGCCGTGTTGTTATTATAATATATAAAGGCCAAAATGTTGCTACAGTCATAACATTATACAGAAAGGCCAGAATGTTCCTAAATATAGCTAGCTTATCATGTAACAAGACTTGGATTTTACAAGTCCTTCAGTGTTATACAGGAAGTTACAAAGAAAGCTAGGATATTATCATATAGGAGAGCCAGATTGTTGCTATGTAGGAATGCTAGCATATAGGAAGGCCAGGATGTTGTGTAGGAAGGCCATGATGTTACTGTATAGAATGAGCTAGGATATGCTACTCGCCATCGAAGACTGTTTTTCGTTAGGCACTCGACACTTGGGGCAATAAAAGACACTAAGATTATAACAAGCCATATAATTATATTCAAACATTAACACATAGATATATGTCTAATTTGCTAGAGATTCCTTATCAGCTTATATATAATAGCGCCATCTAATTCAGCCACATTAAATAATTTCTCCTCTAGATATTATTCAACTGGATTCATCACTATCGTATAATACAACCAAATATTTTCGTAAAGTTAAGGTGCGTTTCCGATATCGATATCGTAAACGGGTAAATAAATGAGTTTATATTCATATAGGCAAGAAACAGGCATCACGAAGGATAATTCGGGTAAGAACGGGCGAGTCCAGTGTAGGTATCCTTGCATCCAATCGAGTTGCGTCCTCCAGTGTCCCTTGAGTAGGGAGGGGAGTCCTACGCGCCCCTGTAGCCCGAGAGAGCACTGAGAAGGACGAGTCTTGCGGCGTCAGCAGTGAGGGCGGCGTCCTCCTTGGTTCCTAGGTGAGGATTTACTTCCACCAAGTCCAGGGCACGTAGGAGGCCGGACTTCCACACCGCCTCGGTGATGTTCAAGCCTTCGCGGAGGTTAATCCCGCCCCGCACTGCCGATGATAACACTCGCGTCAAAACCTGTTTACTTAGCAGCTGTTTTTTAAGCATTTTTTTTTCATTACCAGAAACATCTTATGTTAGCGATATATTTTACTTTCACTCGCACGCAATACTAGTAAATAATTTTATTTTTTAGCAACACTACAAACAGAACCTTATACTAGCAAAACGTTTTTGTTTTGCTAGTAACACTACTCGCAACCCTAGATGTAACTAGAGACTAATAGCAATAGTACATTTTACTAGAGACTACTAGCAAACTTTTCCACTTATTACAGACATTTTACTAGGACATACATTAGTGGCAAGACTTACCATGAGCTCCTTTACTAGCGAAATACTTGATCGGCAACTTTTTTTTTTCTAGCAGCATACTTTAGTTGCAATACTACTAACATATTTTGTTGGCAAAGACTTTTTGTTGCAACACAATGGCTGAACATTTTACTAGCTGACTTCCCTTACTGTCACCACATTAAATCCAACGTTATATCTCATGTTTCTCCTTGTTCCTCCTCCTCCTACTTCTCCCATAGTCATAAAGCAACCTCTCCCGTCCATACTAACCTGGGGTGCCGGTGCTGGGTGCTTCCATGGGGTCTAGAGAGTCGATGTCGAAGGAGAGGTGAAGTGGGCGCGTGGCTGATGGCTGGAGGTGTTCCATGCAGTGGGTGATGACGGCCGACACCCCAAGCTGGTCCAACTCACGCATCCCGAACCTCAGAATGCCCAGGTCCTTCAGAAACTCGCTGTGGTGGAAAATAAATAAGGGGAGTTAATAGAAAGGAATGAGAGATGTTGACTGTTGTGCCGTGGACGTGATACAGTGGAGACAACAGTGTACAAAGTGCATTTAGTGCTCCAAATTTCCCGACAGTTGCGGCTCTATGAAAGATTTTGCGTCCATCCCCGCTGCAGCCTCATATCCCATACGGAAGTGTTCACTACCCAGCGGCAAGCAGTATCATGCCCAGAACTCTAAAAGGGCCGGATCTCACGGGGAAATAGGGTACTACTACAACAATTTTGAGACAAAACCCGGGCTTAAGAACGCTGCTCCCCGATCATGTACTTAAAAAAAAAACTAGTTTCATTTTACAGAAACAAAGGCCTTCATTTCCCACTAAAGCACATCACCTAGAATTATAATTTTGGAAATAAACTTATTTTAGCATATGGTAGTTGTGCATATTTTCATGCTGTAACATCCATGCAGAAATATTTGCTTGAGAGGGGAAGTCAATCTGGATGAGGTGTTACCGCTACACGTCATAAAAGTATCAAGGTTGCCAACGTCTCATAGATACATTAAGAACACATGCTACACCAACTGATGTTTCCTTGCTAGAATGATAAAATAAAAGCTCAGTGTGAACCGTAATTCTAAAAGTAATGAAAGTCGTTGTTAGACGAAGTCGATACACGCATGTGTGTGATGATTATGCGCAGGTTATTGCATTGTAGCAAGACTTGTGTCTTTACACACTATATATCCTACCATAACACATTCTACGTTAGTGCATTAACCAAGGCTAGATTTGCCGAACGTTGGTGAGAGATGCTGGAGAAATCCACGAAATCTAAAGTGTATTATGTGCACTGCCAAATTAATACTTATTTAAGCATGGCCTAAAGTGATTTCATATACCTGTATTACTGACGAAGAAGGATGAATTAACGAAACTCGGTCTAGATCGAAAATTCCCACTTCATTGACGCAATTTTGATTCGGTGGAACACTTTTGAGGGTAAAATCGCAACGGAAGCTCTTATCTCCTGAAATGAACAGCTGTGAATTCTCTCTCACTGGCACACAAACAGCTGCTCAACATATGGCCGTGTTATTCCAAGCTCTGAATGGTGGAAATGATGTATTTACTTGTTGCCTATATGTGCAAAGCCACTGGTATTGTGGTTAGTATTTTTCTTTTTTAATTGCAGCGAATATAATCGATAAAGATACATAAACCAGAGCCCAACATCGCAATCAAACCACACATTTAAGTAAACAATTAAATGGTTTACTTAGACCTCTTTATCACGTTCTTTCAAGGCCACTCTAGATTTAAGTCCCTAACCGCATATATTGTGTGGACTCGATGCATTCTCTTATGGAAGCCTTTAACGTTCAGCCCCGGATTTCCCAGTCTCCTTCACTCCATCCTCCCACCTCTCTCCCTACATTTCTAAAGTGCAACCTCTATTCTTTTCTCACTTTTCCTCCCGTATGTCAAAACCATTTCAGCACCCCCTGGCCAATTCTCACTCGAACTACGCTAGCTTCTACACATCCTTCTAACAGTGTTTTGGCTCATACAATCAACCCTCCTTCACACCACACTCCGCATTCAACAGCTTACAGCAAAGTACATTATTATCTTACCTTTCTTTTTTATCGATATCCCTCAATCCGATGTAGGCGATGTGTTGAGAGGAGATACTGTAGCAGGATACAATGGTATTAGTCTCATCTCTGTCCAGTGTTAGCTACTGGCCTTGTTTTATATGATTAACATTTGTCACCAATCATTAACCCAGAATTATTTCAGATCAACGTTAATAATAATCTAACTTTCACCACCAATCATTAGAATTATTAGCCTAGTAACCATGTTACATATCAATCAGTAGCCTAGCCCACATGTAACATCAATCAATAGCCTAGTGCATATTAATGGCGTAGTTTCATCTCTGTTACACATCAGTCATTATTAGTATGGTTTCTGATCAACGTTAATCATTCACATCTTGACACACATCAAACAATATCCTATTTCATGATTGGCCTTACTTAATCTAACACTACAAATATCCCATAATACAGTAACAATGTGACGGATGTTTGCCCAACCATGGTTGTGGCCAGTTGTCGGGTAGCCGGTTGACTTGCGTTGCCATCTCCCGCAGGTGGTGTGAGACCGGCATGCCGTGCATGTTGCCGCTGCCTGACGAAGACCCGGTGTTGATGTCGGAATGGGCGTCCACCCACAGCACCACCACCTGCAACGCCAGAGCTCTTACCACATCAGCCGACACCACAACTTGTCACAAATCAAAATATTCAAGTAAGTTTAAGACTTGGACATGCACTGTGTAAACGACACGCACCTGGTTATCGGGATTGGCTTGGGCATGGCCGTTGACAGTACCGATGGCGATGGAGTGGTCGCCGCCCAGGGTAAGACAAACGCGCCCGTCGCGCACGACCTGGGCGACGGAGGAGGCGAGGCGGCGGCTGTAGCCTAGCACGGTCGGGTGGTGGCGCTCCCCGCTCGGACCAGCCTGGGAGTCAGCACACTCCGTCATCTCGACCGCCCCGTAACTCAACACGTCAGCCCCTGTAAAACACTTACAGTTACTCGACTGAGGTAAAGTTTAGGTCCAAAAGAAGAACATCTTAACGCATAAGATGGCGGTCAAAATTTGTTTCAATAAGAGTTTGCTTAAAATTGTAAACAATGTTAACATATCTCTCATAAAACTTTGATGCAGCTCTTGCAACATCTGCCAAACGCATTTACCTCATTCTTACTGAGCAAGAAACGTCATGACCATGCGCTTGCATTAAGATGCACAGCACAAGGTAGCTGCCTTACCGTATATTGAATACTTCTACGTCTTACTGGGAGGTTGGAACTGCATCAGGGCCTATGTCAGTATCGATTATTGGCGACATTCAACGACCGAGCCGTCCTTTAGCATTTTCCCTCCCCTCTCTAGACTTATCATGTTATTGATTCCCGTGGACAATGTCTCCGTAGAGGTGAGTCCCCAGGACGACACAAGCTTATCACCATACATCACCGTAGAAGCGGCAGGTAGCAACAGTTCGGTGGATCAATAAATCCCGTGATGGCGCGTCCCTCAGCACGTCATACAACCACACCAGCGCCGCATGGCTAGGCGGCCAGAAATTCTCATGACTTACCGAGATTTTGTAGTTCGCTAAGGACGCCAGTGTCCTTAATGGCTCGCGGTCCATCCTCCACACCGAGTC
>JAUTXX010549619.1:0-10352 GCA_032273605.1 Panulirus laevicauda
GTCTGTGTGTGTATATATATTTATACATTGAGATGCATAGGTATGTATATTTGCGTGTGTGGACGTGTATGTATATATATGTGTATGTGGGTGGGTTGAGCCATTCTTTCGTCTGTTTCCTTGCGCTACCTTGCTAGCGCGGGAGACAGCGACAAAACAAAATAAATAGAATAAATGAATATACATATTATCTTGAATGCGATTTGTTTTACTTTGTGTCCGTTCAATACTTTGTTTACATGTTGGCTAAACAATGTAGTGCATGTCATCAATGAAAATGGTTGTTGATTGTACAAATAAAGTATCTATGTTACTGTATATGTCTCACATTGCATACTTTATGGTTTATGTGCCACATGATTTCAGTATGCCCACAGGTCTCTGGCCACTAGACAACCCATACACGAACATACACTGTGAAACTGTAGGAATTGTGTGTTCACTTAGGACATGTTTGACCGTAATAAATGTCTATGACGCAAGTATTGTGTTATATAGTTTTCACACGTGCAGGTGTATGAATGACTGAACATGAAGGTTAAGTTCTCTTGCACACCGCAGAGAAAGAGCGGCGGAGGAGGAGGGAGGTAAAGAGGTGGTTTTAAACCTGATGGAGACTAGAGGGAAGGGGTCAGGTATTTAGTTCCCGCTCTGCTATGGTATTTGATGTTAAAGCCATTTCTTAATATAGTAATGAAATGTTATATATAGTAAACATACGAAATATTTACTGTGCATTTATTTGGTGTCGACCAATGATGACTATATAAATGCCAAACGTTCAAAACTTGTGATCCATCACAACTAGTGATCCATCACGACTGCTGATCCATTACGACTGGTGATCCATCACGTCTGGGGATCCATCATGACTTGTTTTCCATCACAACTTGTGATCCATCACTAGTGATTCATCACGACTGGTGATCCATCACGACTGGTGACTCGTCACGTTTGGTGATCCATCATGGCTTGTTATCCATCACAACTTGTGATCCAACACGAATGGTGATCCATCACGACTGATGACCAATCTCGACTGGTGATCCATCACTTGTTATCCATCACGACTGGTGATCCATTACGACTGATGATCAATCACGACTGGTGATCCATCACGACTTGTTATTAATTACGACTGGTGATCAATCACGACTGATGATCAATCACGACTGGTGATCCATCACAACTTATGATCCAACACGAATAGTGATCCATCACGACTTGTGATCCATCACGACTTGTGATCCATCACGACCAGTAATCCCTTAGGACTTGTGATCCATTACGACTGGTGATTCATCACCACTTGTGATTCATCATGACTGGTGACCCATCACGATTGGTGATCCATCACGACTAGTGATCCACGCTCTATGATTCATCAGGACTGTAATATATCACGACCAGGGATCCATCACGACTTATGATTCATCACAACTTGTGATCCATTACGACTTGTGATCCATCACGATCTGAGATTCATCACTTCTGGTGATCCTTCACAACTGGTGATCCGTCTCGACTTGTGATCAATGACGACTGGTGACTCATCACGACTTGCGATCCATGACGGCTGGTGATCCATCAAGATCTGAGATCCGTCACGAATGGTGATCCATCACGACTTTTGATCCGTCACAACTAGTGCCCCATTACGACTTGTAATCCATCACGGCTGGTGATCCATTAGACTGGTGATCCATCACAACTTGTGATCCATCACGACTGGTAATCTATCACGACTGGTGATCCGTCACAACTGGTGACCCACCTCAATTTGTGGCCAATCACCACGCACCGGTAGTCCATCACGACTTGTGATCATTCACGACTGGTAATCCATAACAACTAGTGATCCATCACAAATAGTGATCCATTACGATCTGTGAGTCATCACGACAGGTGATATATCACGACCAGTGATCCATCACGACTTATGATTCATCACAACTTGTGATCCATTGCGACGTGATCCATCGCGACTTGAAATTCATCACGAATGGTGATTCATTACTTGTGATCCATCACGACTGGTGATCTATCACTACCTGTGATTCACCAAGACTGGTGGTTCACCACGACTGGTGATCCATCACGACTCGTGATCCATTACGATCTGTGATTCATCGTGACTGGTGATATATCACGACTTATGATTCATCACAACGTTTGATCCATCTCGAGTTGTGATCATCACGACATTTGATACATCACGACTGGTGATGTATCACGTATGGTGATCCATCACGACTTGAGATCCGTCACGAATGGCGATCCATCACGACTGGTGATCCATCATGTGATACATCACGATTGGTGATCCATCACGACTTTTGATCCGTCGCAACTAGTGATCCATCACGACTTGTAATCCATCATGACTGGTGATTCATTACGACTGGTGATCCATCACGATTTGTGATCCATCACAACTGGTGATTCATCACAACTGGTGATCCATCACAACTATTAATCCATCACGACCTGTGGTCCATCACGACTGGTGATCCATCACAACTGGTGATTCGTCACAGCTGGTGACCCTTCACAACTTGTGACCTATCACGACTTGTGATCCATCACGACTTGTGATCAATCACAACTGGTGATCCATTACGACTTGTGGTCCGTAACGACTTGTGATCCATCACAACATTTAATACATCATGACTGGTGATATATCACATCTGGTGATCCATCACGACTGGTAATTCATCACGAACTGTGATCTATCTTGTGATTCAACATGATTGGTGATCCATCACGACTTGTCATCCATCACGTCTGGTGATCCTTTACAACTTGTGATCCATCACGACTGGTGATCCATCTGGACTGGTGATCCATCACGACTTGTGATCCATCACAATTTGTGATTCATCACGACTAGTGAACTATCACAACTTGTGATCCGTCATGACTGGTGATCAATCACTTGTAATCAATCACGACTTGCTATCCATCACAACTTGAGATCTATCACGACTGGTGATCCATCACGACTTGTGGTCCATCATGACTGGTGGTCCATCACGACTGGTGATCCCTTACGACTTTTGCTCCATCACTTGTTATCCATCACAACTTGTGATCCATCACGACTGGTGATCCATCACGACCTGTTGTCCATCATGATTGTAAGCCTTCACGACTTGTGGTCTATCATGATTTTTTGATCCTTTCATGACTGATGATCCATTACGACTGGTGATCCATCACGTCTGGTGATCCATCACGACTGGTGATCCCTCACGACTGGTCCTCCATAAAGATTTGTGATCCATGACGACTGGTGATCCATCACGACTTGTGATCCATCAAGCTGGTGATTCATCACGACTTGCAATTCATCATGACTGGTGATCCATAAGGTGTGGTAACCATCACGACTGCTGATGCATCACAACTGGTGATTCATCACGACTTGTGATTCATCAAGACTGGTGATCCATCACGACTTGTGATCCATCACGACTGGTGATTCATCACGACGTGATCCATCACGAATGGTGATCCATTACAATTGTGACCCATCACGACTAGTGATCCATCACAACTGGTGATCCATTACGACTTGTAATTCGTCATGACTGGTGATCCATTACGACTAGTGATCCATTACAACTTGTGATCTTTCACGACTGGTGACCTATCACGACAAGTGATCCATTACGACTGGTGATCCATCACGACTAGTGACCCATTATGACTGGTGATCCATCACGACTTGTGACATCACGATTTCTGATCCATCACGACTTGTGATTCATCACAACTTGTGATCCAACACTTGTCATACATTACGACTGCTGATCCATCAGGACTTGTGATCCATCACTGTTAGTGATCCATCAAGGCTTGTGATTCGTCACTTGCGATATATCACGACTGGTGATCCATCACGACTTGAGATCCGTCACGACTGGCGATTCATCACGAGTAGTGATCCATCACTTGTGATTCATCATAAATGGTGATCCTTCACGGCTCGTGATCCATTACTTCTGATCCATCGCGACTGGTGCTCCATCACGATTTGTGATCCATCACGACTGGTGATCCATCACGACTGGTAATCCATCGACTTGTGATCCATTACAACTTGTGGTCCATTGCGACTAGTGATTCATCACGACTTGTGATTCATCACAACTTGTGATCGATTACTTGTGATCCATCACGACTGGTGATCCATCACGACTTGAGATCCATCACGATTGGTGATCGATCACATGATTTATCACGATTGGTGATCCATCACTTGTGATGTATCAAATGTCGAGATGGATCACTAGTCCTGATGGATTACGACTGGTGATATACCATGACTGGTGATCCATTACGACTGGTAATCTATCACGACTTCTGATTCATCACGACTGGCGATCCATCACGACTTGAGATCCGTCACGACTGGTGGTCATTACGCGATTGGTGATCCATCACTTTTGATCCGTCAAAACTAGTTATCCATTACGACTTATAATCAATCACGACTGGTGATCCATTAGATTGGTGATCCATCACGACTTGTGATCCATCACGACTGGTGATCCATTACGACTTGTTATCCATCACGAGTGGTGATCCATCACAACTGGTGATCATTTATGGCTGGTGATCCATCACGACGTGTAATCCATCACGACTAGTGATCCATTACGACTTGTGATTCCTCATGACTGGTGATCATTCACGACTAGTTATCCAGTACGACTTGTGATCCATCACGACTGGTGATCCATTACCACTGATGATCCATTATGACCGGTGATCCATAACGACTTTCGACATATCACGATTTCTGATCCATCACGACTTGTGATCCATCACAACTTG
Organism: Panulirus laevicauda; assembly: GCA_032273605.1. Lineage (NCBI taxonomy): Eukaryota > Metazoa > Arthropoda > Malacostraca > Decapoda > Palinuridae > Panulirus > Panulirus laevicauda. The sequence continues at coordinate 4,843 of JAUTXX010549619.1, forward strand.
TGATCCATTACGATTTGTGATCCATCACGACTGGTGATCCATTACGAATTATGATCCATCACAACTGGTAATCCATTACAACTGGTGATCCTTTAGGACCGGTGATCCATCACGATGTGTAATCCATCACGACTGGTGATTCAGTACGACTTGTGATTCCTCATGACTGGTGATCCATCACTAGTGATCCATTACGACTTGTGATCCATCACCACTGGTGATCCATTACGAATGGTGAACCATCACGACTTTCGACATGTCACGATTTCTGATCCATTACTACTTGTCTCCATTACGACTGCCGATCCATCACTTGTGATGCATCACAACTTGTCATCCATTACAACTTGTGATCCATCACAACTGGTGATCCATTACGACTTGTGATCCATCACGACTGGTGATCCATCACGACTGGTGATCCATCATGACTTGTGATCCTTTGTGACTGGTGATCCATCACGACGTGTAATCCATCACGACTGGTGATCCATTATGACTGGTGATCCATCACGACTGATGACATATCACGATTTGTGATCCATCACGATTTGAGATCCATCACAACTTGTGATCCTTTACGATTTGTGATCGACCACGACTAGTGATCCGTCACGATTTGTGATCCATCACGAATTGACTCATCACAGCTTGTGATCCATTACGGCTTGTCGTCCATCACGACTGGTGATCCATTACGACTGCTGATCCATGAGGACTTGTGATTCACCCTGTCTTGTGATCCATCACGATTAGTGATCCATCACGACTTGTGATCCATCACGACTGGTGATCCATCACGCCTTGACATCCGTCACGACTTGTGATCCATCACGACTGTTGATTCATCACTTGTGATTCATCATGAATGGTGATCCATCACGGCTAGTGAGCCATTACGACTGGTGATCCATCACGACTTGAGATCCGTCACTTCTGGTGATCCATCACGACTGGTAATCCATCACGACTTGTGATTCATCACGAAAGGTGGCTCATCACTTGTGATCCATCACGATTAGTGATCCATCACGACTGGTGGTCCATCACAACTTGTGATTCATTACGATCTGTGATCCATTACTAGTGATCCGTCACGACTTGTGAGCCATCACGAATTGTGATTCATCACAACTTGTGATCCATTACGACTTGTCATCCATCACGACTGGTGATCCATTACGACTGTTGATCCATCAGGGCTTTTGATCCACCGTGACTTGTGATCAATCATAATTAGTGATCCATCATAACTGGTGATCCATCACGACTGGTAATCCATCACAACTGGTGCTCCATTACGACTTGTGATCCATCAAGACTAGTAATCTATCACGACTTGTGATTCATCACAACTTGTGATCCATTACGACTGGTGAGCCATCACGACTTAAGATCCGTCACGATTGGCGATCCATCACGCCTGGTGTGTGATCCATAACGACTGGTGATCGATCACATGATTTATCACAATTGGTGATCCATTACTTGTGATCCATCACGACTAGTGATCCATCTTGACATTTGATTCATCACAACTGGTGATATACCACGATTGGTGATCATTCACGACTGGTAATCCATCACGACTTGTGATTCATCATGACTGGTGATCCGTCACGACTTGTGATCCATCACTACTAGTGAACTACTGCATCTTGTGATCCATCAAAACTGGTGATCCAACTGGGCTAGTGATCCATCAAGACTGGTGATCCATCACAATTTGTGATCCATCTGGAATGGTGGTCCATCACGACTTGTGATCCATTACGACTGGTGATCCATCACGATGTGTGATCAATCACGACTTATTATCCATCACAACTTGTGATCCATCACGACTGGTGATCCATCACGACTTGTGGTCCATCATAACTGGTGATCCATCACGACTTGTGATCCATAACGACTAGTGATCTATCACGACTGATAATCCATCACGACTGGTGATCCATCACGACATGTGATCAATCACGACTTGTTATCCATCACAACTTGAGATCTATCACGACTGGTGATCCATCACGACTTGTGGTCCATCATGATTGGTGGTCTATCACGACTGGTGATCCATTACGACTTGTGCTCCATTACGACTTGCTATCCATCACAACTTGTGATCCATCACGACTGGTGATCCATCACGACTTGTTGTGCATCATGATTTTGATTCTTCACGACTTGTGGTCCATCATGACTGGTGATCCATCGTGACTGGTGAGCCATTACGACTGGTGATCCATCACGTCTGGTGATCCATCACGACTGGTGATCCGTCACGACTGGCGATCCATCATGACTTATGAGCCATGACGACTGGTGATCCATGACGACTTGTGATCTATCACGCTGGTGATCCATCACGACTTGTGATCCATCACGCTGGTGATCCATCACGACTTGTGATTCATGTTGACTGGTGATCCATCAGGTCTGGTGAACCATCACGACTGCTGATCCATCACGACTTGTGATCCATCACGATTGGTTATACATCACGACGTGTGATCCATCACAACTGACGATCCATTACGATTTGTGATCCACCACTCTGGTGATCCATCACAGCTGGTGATCCTTTATGAGTGGTTATTCATCACGACGTGTAATCCATCACGACTGGTTATCTATGACGACTTGTGATTCCTCATGACTGGTGATCCATCACGACTGGTGATCAATTTCGTCTTGTGATCCATCACTACTGGTGATCTATTGTGACTGGTGATCCATGACGACTTGTGACATATCACGATTTCTGATCCATCACGACTTGTGATACATCAACTTATGATCCAATACGATTTGTGATCCATCACGACTAGTGATGTCATGACTTGTAATCCATCACGAATTATGATTCATCACAACTTGTGATCCATTACGACTTACCATCCATCACGACTGGTGATTCATTACGACCGCTGATCCATCAGGACCTGTGATCCACTATAACTTGTGATCCATCACGACTGGTGATCCATCACGACTTGAGATTCATTACGACGGCTGATCCATCAGGACCTGTGATCCACCATAACTTGTGATCCATCACGACTTGTGATTCATTATGAATGGTGATCCATCACGAATAGTGATTCATTACGACTTGTGATCCATCACGACTGGTGATCCATCACGATTGGTGATCGACTCCGAGTGGTGATCCATTGCGACTAGTGTTCCATTGCGTCTTGTGATCCATCACGACTGGTGATCCATAACGATTGGTAATCCATCACGAGTGGTGATCCATTACGATTTGTGATCCATCACGACCGGTGATCCATCACAACTTGTGATTCATCACAACTTGTGATCCATTACTTGTGATCCATCACGACTGGTGATCCATCACGACTTGAGATCCTTCACGACTGGCGATCCATCACGACCGGTGATTCATAACGACGGGTGATCGATCACGTGATTTATCACGATTGGTGATCCATCACTTGTGATCCAATACGACTAGTGATCCATCACGACTGGTGATCTGTCACGATATTTGATACATCACGACTGGTAGTCCATCTCGACTTGTGATTCATCATGACTGGTGATCCATCACGACTAGTGAACAATTGCAATTTGTAATCCATCAAAACTGGTGATCCTTCTGGACTAGTGATCCATCACGACTTATGATCCATCACAATTTGTGATCCATCTGGACTGATAATCCATCACGGCTTGTGATCCATTACTAGTGGTGATCCTTCACGACTTGTGATCAATAACGACTTATTATCCATCACAGCTTGTGATCCATCACGACTGGTGATTCATCACGACTTATGGTCCATCATAACTGGTGATCCATCACGACTTGTGGTCCATCACGACTAGTGATCCATCACGACTGGCGATCCATCACGACTAGTGATCCATCACGACTGGCGATCCATCACGACTAGTGATCCATCACGACTTGTGATTCATCACAGTTTGTGATCCATCACGACTGGTGACACATCACGACTGGTGATCCATCACATTTGATACAACACGACTGTTGTTATACCACGACTGGTTATCCATATACGACTGGTAATCCATCACGCCTTGTGATCCATCACGACTTGTGATCTATCACGACTTATTATCCATCACAGTTTGTGATCCATCACGACTGGTGATCCATCACGACTTGTGGTCCATCACGACTGGTGATCCATCACGATTTGTGGTCCATCACAACTTGTGATCCATCACGACTGGCGATCCATCACGACTGGTGATCCATCACGACTTGTGATTCATCACAACTTGAGATCCATCACGACTGGTGATCCATCACTTGAGACCCATCACGATTGGTGATACATCGCGACTGGTGATCCATCACTTGAGACCCATCACGACTGGTGATCCATCACTTGAGACCCATCACGATTGGTGATACATCAATTGTGATCCATCACTAGTGATCCATCACGACTGGTGGTCCATCACACCTGATACATCACGACTGGTGTTATACCACGACTGGTGATCCATATACGACTGGTAATCTATCACGACTTGTGATTCATCATGACTGGTGATCCATCGCGACTTGTGATCCATCACGACTTATTATCCATCACAGCTTGTGATCCATCACGACTGGTGATCCATCACGACTTGTGGTCCATCATGACTGGTGATCCATCACAACTTGTGGTCCATCACGACTGGTGATCCATCACGATTTGTGGTCCATCACGACTGGCGATCCATCACGAATTGTGATCCATCACGACTTGTGATTCATCACAACTTGTGATCCATCACGACAGGTGATCCATCTTGAGACCCATCACGACTGGTGATACATCGCGACTGGTGATCGATCACATGATCTATCACGATTGGTGATCCATCAATTGTGATCCATCGCTAGTGATCCATCACGACTGGTGATCCATCACATTTGATACATCACGACTGGTGTTATACCACGACTGGTGATCCATATACGACTGGTAATCCATCACGACTTGTGATTCATCATGACTGGTGGTCCATCACGACCAGGGAACCATTACAACATGTGATTCATCAAGAATGGTGATCCATCTAGACTAGTGATCCATCACGACTTGTGATTCATCATGCCTGGTGATCCATCACGACCAGGGAACCATTACAACATGTGATTCATCAAGAATGGAGATCCATCTGGACTAGTGATCCATTACGACAGGTGATACAGCACAATCTGTGATCCATCTGGACTGGTGATCCATCACGACTTGTGATTCATCACAACTTATGATCCATTACTTGTGATCCATCACGACTGGTGATCCATCACGACTTGTGATCATTCACAACTAGCGATCCATCACTTCTGGTGATCCATCATGGATGGTGATCCATCACGATTGGTGATCAATTACGACTTATGATCCATCACGACTAACGATCCATCACGAATGGTGATCCATCACGACTTGTGATACATGACGGCTAGTGATCTATCACAACTGGTGATTTATTACGACTTGTGATCCATCACGACT
>JAUTXX010549629.1:0-10352 GCA_032273605.1 Panulirus laevicauda
ATCTGACAACACTTGTAAATGTGTTTCATCTAACCACACCACCTCTTCCAGCATTAGTTTTTCAGTAATACAGACTTTTTTTTGTTTTTGTTTTACTTTCCTCAGGAACTTAACCTCCACTTTTGTCTGGTGATGCTCCTCTTTGTTGACTTATGTAGTGAAGGTTATTATTGGAGGAATGAAAGCATGTATCCTCTCTTCATCCAAGACTTTTTTTCCTATCTGTAGTTCAGTCATTCCTGTTTTGAGCTCATTTGGGCAGGAAATTTGGCAGGTTGAACCAGGAAAAGCTCCCCTTTATTCAAGTTGCATTCAGCTTTCACCTCCACTCAGAGTCACTGCAAATATATCATTCATGAGGCAAAGCATTCTTTATTGAAAGGAAGTATAAAAGCCACTGCTCTTGTTCCACTGATGGTTGTTTTTATCTTTCAATGAAAATATCACTGACAACTGTTTTTTTGTAATATGTGTCTACTCAAATATGCATAAAAAGTGTATTATTTAATGAAAGACAGCTCATAATCTATGCACAGATATTCTGGGCTCTCATCCCTCTTCATTTTGTACCTCCTACAACACTGCTTTTTCCAAAAGTTGTTTCCATTATCGTTTTGCTCTTCCTATCTGTAATATATCAGCACAAATCTGAGAGCATTATAGATTCTACCATTTACAGTTTTAACCTTTTATTTTTGTGAATGGGTGTACCTTCCTTTGTTTAGTCCTGAGTCTATGCGGTTATTTCAGAAGAAATATTTTTGAACCTTCTGGATCATTTCTCTCTTATCTTTCAGTATGGTATAACTGGACCAGTTATACCCATGTCTTTTTTTTTTATCTTTTGTTAGTATATTTTCTTTTATAATTTTAGCAGAACTAAAGAACTTGACTTCCAGTGACTGCATCACTTGTTTCTTTATTTGCTTTGACTTATTTTGCTCCTCACACCCATATTTAAGTCAGGTATCTTGAGAAATACTATATTTGTCTTTTTTCTCTGCTTTTTATGAGCAAAGGAGGCTATTTCTTCATGTGTTCCTGGCCTTACCTCACTAATAAGGGAAATGATGAATAGGAGGAAGAAAAATGATGAAAGAATTATTTCCATTTACATATTTTTACATATTTTTCATTTATAATTTTTATTTATTTGCTTTCTGTGTTTACATCCATTGTGACCACTGAATAGTCTTCCAGAATTATTTTTAAGCAAGAGTGGCTAAGTATCTTGTGGAATATAAGATTTATTTCAGGGATCTTAGATTTTTTAGACTAATGCATTTTCATGACATTAATCAGCTTTTATCAATATTTTTAGTACCCTCCAGGGGGAACTCTGCGGAGTCAGTGGGAAAGGAGTAACTATGCCACCAGTCAGCTTGATGCCTCATCTGATAACCTTCCACCAGGCTGTGTTCAGTATTTAGTTCCAGGCAAGTATGTCCACATTGCTGTTTTGGAAAAGTCACAGTATGTGACTTTTTTTTTTATCATATGTGCTGTTTCTTTAAATTCAGGACAACAGGATGTTTTATGCAAACTTTTAAACTTTGCAGCAACATTACACATTTTCTCTCAGTCATACAGACAACCTTTTGCACTAAATACCTTTTACCACTGGAATGCACTTGTCTTTAAGTCTTCCATATATATGCTTTCATATCCAGACTATCTGAGCTGTGCAGTTGTTTTGATTTTTGTTAGATGGCACTGCAAGAAACATGGATAGCATGCTAGCCACACCTTGGAATTTATTTTTAGGGAAATACGCATCCTTCTGCCCTCTGGAGTGTAAGACAGCATCTGTTGCGAGTCCCTTACTTTTATTGGGATTTACCTCAACCATCCACCTACCAGCTTGCTACATAAGCACCAGAACAGCTTACTTCACAGTAGGAAGACAGTTCTCCATTGGCTATTAGTTTTTCACTTCTTACTCTTCCATTGCTTTACTCCACCCAGATGGATTTACATGTATTTATTCTGTTCCTGTGTCTATGAGTACTCTGATTAATAGCTTTTATTGTAATGTTTCTTTCCCCAGTCATCGTTCAGGTACCCTTGTTATTTCACTCCCCATGTTTTGTTGTTTGATTGATGATTTTATTTATAATAGGTTTTCTTTAATTATAACTGATATTACCTTGGTTATTTTGATAGTGTGCTCTTTCATTTTGGAGTGTAGTAAATTATACAGTAGACTAGTAACAGAACCAACTATGTCTCCCTTTCTGACACATGTGGGTAATTCACCATTAGGGTTTGGCAGGGCATTTGTGTTTTTCTTTACTCCTACCATTAGCATTGAGTATTTGAAGAACTTGTGGAGAGGAAATATTTTGTCCCTGCCCAGTTCTTCTCTTTGCCACACATTCCCCTTTATGTGTAGGCCTTGTTAGGTGGGTACTCCTCCTGTCCATGAAGTGTTCATGTGACTGGCAAATGGGTGAGTGACTGAGGCAACCCTCAACTTTTGTGTGGCCTTTCAGAATGTGGAAAAATAGTTTTTCATTCTTAAAACTTCATTTCTGTCCAGGAAGTCATTTCTTCGTGTATCATATATTCCTTTTTGTACACTTATAGAACTGGATGCAGGGAGAATCTTCTGTTGTTTCACCCCAACCCATCTGTCATTGAAATTCGGACAACAGTACTTTGTTACATAACAGAAAGTCTGGTCTACTTAATTGCATCAAGAAATTACATATTGTAGGTGTGATCTGTTCAAACGTTATAATCTTTATTTGAGGTTTCTGTATTGTTTTACCTTTAGGTATTTTTGGTTACCTTTAGTATACTCTTCAGACATTCCCATTTGTATCTCTGTTGAAATTTGTATCCCTTAACTAACTTCTTCATTTATATGCTATTGAATATTTGCAATTCTTTTAGTTTCATACATGAAAGTGTTCATACTGTGTGCTGGTACATTTATTGCAAATATTTAATCAGTTTCTTCTGAAATCAGGGTTTTGTTATCGGAAGAAGGATCCCTTGTTGCACTGGGCTGAAGTACTTGGAGGAAGGAAATGGGAAAAAGAGAATTTGGTCATCTTTAGCATTTTTTCTTGATATTCAGAATTATTTTGCTCTTTATCTAGTTAAATTTTCATTGGTAATGCATATGGTAAAAAATAAAGTTATTCTCTGAGATTTGATAACCATTTCTTTGAATGCAGTAATTGGCATGTAAGGTGCAGACACTATTCAAGATCTATTTGAAAAATTTTCATTTGTCTGTACCAGGTCACTTACCTGACAAGCTGAAGGAGTATTATCGGCGGTACCGGTCATTAGCAACCACCTACCTGACTTACAATACAGATGGCACGCAGCTTCTGGCAAACCTTGGTGGGGAGCATATCTACCTCTTCAATACTGCTAATCCACATTATCCTAGGCACTATTCAGCCAGCAGTTTTGCAAAACATCAGGTTCATTCTAAAGGTAAGCAAATTTGTGTATGTAATAGGTAGGTGATAAATGTAGTGAGTGGGTTTCACTTTGAGAGTCAGGCATGTATGCAGGTAGATAGGGAAGAGGATAGGTTCCTGATGAAGTTGGTTATGTGTCAAGGATGTTTGATGTCACTGTGGCTGTTTATCTTTTCATGGTTAGGGTGGTGAGGGAGGAAAATATGAGGGTCTTGAACTAGGGGTCAAGTTTGCAGTGTGCTATGGGTATGGTGGGGATAGGGGCATAAGAGGTGAATGATTTGCTGTTTGCTGAAGACATAACTGTGGTGACAGACATCAGAGAGACTGTAGGGGCTGGTGATAAGAGATAGGGAGTGTGTAGTTGTGGCAAGTCACAAAAGTGAGGGGATCAGTGAGGAAGAGGAATGAATTGTCCATTGGATGCATGTGACTTTATCATCTTTCAATACAAAGTTGCCTAAAATGGTAATCGCATTACCTTGGCTCATCCACCTTAGCTTAGTAGGATGCAATGTTATGTCTTTTAGGTATCCTTTGTTCAGATACAAATATTACTCCCATGATTCAAAAGGGGACCTTGAGTTATTCATTAAATTGAATTATCATGATATTATTACAGATTACACATTTTTCAATAATTTCAGAGACAGGTGGACCTTCAAATGGTGTATGTAAGTCAGTTACTTCCAGCACCAACGGTATATCCAGTCACCTTACAGGAGGTGGGGACCGACTGTCCCCGTATTCTCACACACCAGTGCCTCTCCTTCCCCCTCGAGCAGAAACTCTAAAGGCCAGGGCTAACCAGGCATTTGCAGCTGAGAAATACATTATTGCCCTCCAGCTGTATAATCAGGCAGCTCAAATATGTCCAAATTCTGCAGTTCTCTACAGCAATCGAGCTGCAGCCCTTATGAAGAGGAAATGGTAAGTTTCATTGAAACATATTTTTTAGTTAAAGACCAATTTCTTCATACTAATAATAGGGGTTTTGTTAGCCTGAAAATAATGAAAACCAAGTATCTTCTCTCATTTTCTTAGAGTATTGTGGGACACCTGGAAACACATCTTCTTCGCATGTGGTTCCATTTGCAACCATGATGAGCTTTTTGTTGGTTAGAAGCAAGTTATTAATTTTCCTGTTTTTCTGTTATTGTTTTGTTTTACCAATACTTTTAGTAATACTTTGTGATTTACTTTTTGAATGGTAAAGACATGTTGTGTTGGTTGGAGTGGCTTATTTTGCATGATTCTTCTGTGAATCATGTTTTCAAAGAATTGGATATTGAAGAGGATGTGATAGTGGGTTGTTAGGTGGTTTAGAGGTTTTCAGGAATGGTAGTGTATTGGCAAGTTTCAAGTTTTTAGTGTTTCTTTTATTTTGTTTAGCCAGGAGTGGTTGAAGATATGTGCAAGTGCTAGCATTGCAGTTGAGCCAAAGTACTTTTTATGTTTTGTTTGTTGTCAAGGCTTTTTGCAGGAGAGTTTTTTTAAGATTTTAATTGCATTGCATGTGGCAGCGGGAGTGAAAGGTGGGTGAGCAGTAATTGTAGGTTGGATTTTGTATAAGTTTAGGTCAGAATTACTTTATTTGTGTGGACTGTGTTTGTGTAAGAGGTGTTTCTTACCCTATCGTTTCTTACTTGATCAAACTTCCTCACACCACATATTATCTTTAATCATTTCATCTCGAACATCATCATCTGTACTATGTCATCTAGGGCCTACACCTCACATCCATACCAGCAGGACTACTTTACCACCAAACTTACCCATTTTTGTCCATACAGACTGTGACCTCTCTTTATGCTCACTTCTCAATGCACTGAGGGCCTTTTTCCTCCCCCTCTCTCACTGTATGGTTCACTTCAGTTTCCATAGTTTTGTCCGCTGCCATGACCTCTTCTAGGAACCTAAAACACTTCACTTCCTCACAACTTGCTTCACTCTGACTCATGTTCCATCCAACCTGTCTCTGACTCCAGCTAGATTTAACTGTGATTTTTTTTCACATTAACTCAACCTTTTCCTTTCACACACTCTCCCAGACTCTACACCAGCTTCTGCAGTTTTTCACTTTAATCTGCCACCAGAGTTGTGTCACCAGCAAAAGCAGCTGACTAACCTCCCAGAGTTGTGTCACCAGCAAAAGCAGCTGACTCACCTCCCAGGATTCTTCATCCTTAACAAACTGCAAACCCACCTTTTTCTCTAAGACCCTTGCTTTTGCATTTTCTCACCACCCTATCCATAAATAGATAAAACAGCTTTGGTGAGAGGACAGACCTTTGTTTTAGACCCATTATTCCCAGTAACCACTTACCCTCTTCCTTTCTAATGCTTAGCATCTCTTTCAACCCTATCATACACTTTTCCAGCTCCATGAGTGCCTCATAGAAATCATTCTATTTCTCGTGAGTATTTCTCACACAGATTCTTCAAAGCAAACACCTAATCCTAGCATGCTGTCCTGCAGCCACATTGCTACTCCCTGAACTGATGCTTTGTTCATGACATCATCCTCTCTGTAATGATTTTTCCATATGACTTACCATGTATGCTTAATGAACTTACACCTATTGGTTAGCTATGCATGTATTGAAAATCCTAACTAAGCAGTCAGTAGCACTGACATCCCTTCCTTAAGAAATTCAGCTGCTGTCTCATTCACTGCAGCTGCTATGCCACACTTCTTATCATGCAAGGGTTTCATCACCACTTCTCTTTTTGCTATATCACTTGTCATGACTTTTTGCCTCACAAACCTCATGAAAAATAGCATTTTGTAACAAGCAAGTAGTGTGGTTGACAGCCACATGCTAGACCTGCCATTGTGGCAAAATCATGTAGTTAATCAAAGGTATGTCTCACACACCCCACATTTTTCACCTTTTTATTTGACACATTTAACAATCCTTGAAATACTCACTTCATTGCCTTTTTATCTCTTGTTTGCCTGTTACGACTTCCCATCTGCTCCCTTCATTGTTGCTCCCATTTGTTATCTTGTACTCACTCTACTTCCCGAATAATTCACATATGTATTTATATATGTATACATGATGAGGCTTTTGATGACCCATGGAATGCAGATTTTTTCTTCTAGAATTGTGTATTCATTGAAAAATGTAGTGTTATGTCGGTGAATATTGATTTTTAAACATATGTATTAAACCTAATTAATAAGTCTAATGAAGGTATAATTTTAGGGAAGGTGATAATTATGCTGCTCTAAGGGATTGCTTCACAGCATTAGAGATTGATCCACATCATGTTAAGGCACACTTTAGGTAAGTGGCTAAAAGTAATGTGAATATAGTTAGGGATACACAATTTTATTCATATATAATCTGCCTAAAGGCAAGGAGACTAAGCCTTGCTAATATTTAACTAATGTCTTTTATGTGTAGGTCTTGTCCTTAGGAATATGAATTGCTGATTTGAGAGTATATGTCTGTATGTATTCCTTAGCCAGAGCCAGGTACCTATTTTATTAACCAACCCTTAGGGATGGATGCACAGCTGGTTTGACTGTGAACCAACTGCTACAACCAGGGTTCAACCTATGCACTTGACTTTGGGTGGCCTATGAATGCATCATGGTCAGGAATGCTAACTACTACACCAAATCCTTTACATTTGTATCACCCATCTCTCTCTTGAAAACTCACAATGCTTGTCTCCCCTTTGACAGTTCTGTAATCCTACCACTCAATGAACATACTTGGTATCACTAACATCCACTCTTTCTTGGAAACCCCACATTAAGTTTGCATCTAAGAAACTGGTTGTCCTGTTTAGATGTCAAAACTTCTCTTCTGAACAGTTGCTCCGGGGTTGATTCGTCCTTGTATGGGGTACTGCTCTCACATTTGGAGTGGATAAGTGCATCCTTACTTGACAGAGTTGAGTCGAAAGCGATCCGCCTTATAAAGTGTCCCAGGCTACCTTCCAAACTTGACCCCCTTGCCTTACGACGCAATGTTGGTTCACTTTCCCTCTTCTATAGGTATTACTTTGGTTTTTGCTCTCAGGACCACGCAATACTCGGCAAGCTGCTACGTCACAAGATCATTGTGTGGCCATCAGCAACTCAAGGATGGGCCGTTTTGGTAACTGCTTCTTTCCCTACACTTCGAAGCTTTGAGACTCTGCTTTTTCATATCTTTCCCAATAACTATGACTTAGCACATTTCAAAAGACAGATGTTTCACATCCTCAGAAACTCGCAAATACTTTCCGTTATCTTTTCTTTTTCCATTTCAAAATCTCTCATTATTTCAATTAAGGCCCGACCTTGCTGTGGACTTTTGTTCGGACTGGAGCCTTCAATATAAGAAAATACATATGGTTTATTTTTATAGTTTTGGCTTTTGCTAAGGGCTAGATTGTTCTATCGATTGATAATCTACATAACAAAATATACATATGCCGTTTATCGTCGGCATCTGAGAAATCTAGAAATCATTGTGTATGATTTGCTGATTGCAATGTCTCTTGATTGCAGTCGTGGTGAAAAGTGAATATCGTCCAACCAAGGATAAAAGAATAGGTGCAGAAGGTGTAAGTGTACATATATAAACCATGTAATGAGAATATCATAGTTAATGGAATTCTTTTACTTGCGTATGAAGGAATAGAGCTAGTGTAAACTTGTGTTCACAGCTCACACAGTGCATCCTGCTAGCATTGGAAAGTAGTAGTGTTGTCATAATGTGGCCTAGAGTTGGCTTTCTGTGATATCATTTTCCCTCTCTACCATGAATTAAGAAAATTCATGTTTTTTTCCCTTATTTGATTTTTGTGATATCGATGTTTCACTATTGTAATATTCATATTCTTTTCACGTCTTGGTCTAGAGTGTTCCCGTCTGGTAGCTGGGTTCCTACTACCAAGACATAGTATTACCAACCAAGAGGATCTGGACTTACTCATGAAACGAGATTCTCGCATATTACACAGTAGAGGAAATGTGGAATTATTCAAAAAACAGACTACTCGAGACTGAAAATAAAAAAAAGAAAACCACGATTTACGAAGAGAACTTTCCATATTTCAAAATATTCATGGATGAATAGGACTAATTCGCCAAAAGAAGAAACCCAAAAATATCAAATCAATGGGGACCGATGAAGATCACCAGGAATTGATCAAAATCCAAAGAGAGTGAAAGGTCATAAGGCAGAGTAAACTCGGGGAAGGAAAAAGAATTTTCTTGAAAGTTAAGAATAATCCTAAGGAATTCTTCAAATATATAAGACAAAGGAAGAGAGCAAAAGAAGGAATTGGACTATTACAAAACGAACATGACACACTAACTACTGACGAGAAGGAAAAGGCTATCATACTAAATTATTTTTCTATCTCCGTATTCACAATTAAAAACATCTCGAATAACACATAATGAAAATGTTTCAAAGATCTAGTGAAGAAGAGCTGAGGGTTAGAGAAATAAAGAACTAATCAAGTCATGATAAATCCAACAACTCCAAGGACCACACATCATCCACGTATCTAAACCAGTGACTTTCGAATGATTATCGATTGTGGCCATCCTCAGAAGATTGTGATGCTTTCTGTAATGAATTAAATAACATCCACTCCATTATCAAATTCAAGATGGAATGGGAAAAAGAAGGCAAACTGCCCTTTTCAGAAGGGTTGATGAATAGAGAATCTGATCATTTGTCCTTTAAAATCTTCGGAAGCCTACCAACTTTGAGAGTTACATTCATTATTTCTCAGTACATGATCCTCTGTAAAAATGTCTATAGTTATGTCTGTGTTTTTAAGAGCACAACGGATATATGTATCCTATAGGAAAGGTAGATGAATGTAGTCATATAAGACTTATTTTTAGGCAGGTATATTATCTCAATTGGTACGCGAACAATGTTTACTAGAAAGCTAAGAAGACATTTTATGCATCTTGTAACAAAGATGACAAATAAGGATACGTTTAAAAGTAATAGCGTTTCCTTATTCTCCTAACCTAGTTAATCTTTCCAGAACAATAACACCATTAGCAACACCATAATGAATAGGAGGTCAAATCAGGCAACAATTGGGAGTATTTATGCCGTCAAACACAAGGCATGTAAATACATCTATGTAGGCCAAACTGGTAAAACTATAACGAAGTCTTATTGGGACCGATATTCACTACTCAGGGAAGACAACAAAAGTGCGGTCGCTGAACATTGTCATGAAAATGATCACCCACAGATCTTGAAAAGCCCGATATTTTATACACCTCTCCTGATTATGCCCAACTTAAGATCGTCCCCGTCCTAGCATTAACCAAATCACTGTGAAAATTAACAAAACACGAAGACATAAAAAAGTTGCTCAAGACACGCACAGTGGCCCAAGTCAACCCCCGCCACCTGACCCCCTTTAATCACTTTCCCTTACAAGGGTTACCACCAGATAATGAAGAAGGTGCTTGGCCAAGGAAGATTGGTGTTGGATTGCTGGAACCAAGTGTGAGTTTGGGATTGAATTTTTTTTAAGTACTGACACCTGATGAGGTGGATTGCCTACATGAAACATATCATGCCACATGGATAGAAAAATTGCATGTTAAAGAGAGCTCTATGAACTCTTACTGAAGTGCGATTTCACCTTCATATATATGTAAGTATATGCATACACATGTATATGCAAAATGTCCACACAAGCACATATACATAACTATTAATTTCAACGTATTCATATATATACATACACAGACATATACACATATACATATGTACATAATTCATACTGTTTGCCTTTATCCATTCCGGAGTCACCCCGCTACACATGAAATAACAACTCCTTCTCCCAGCATGCGCGCGAGGTAGCGCCAGGAAAAGACAACAAAGGCAACATTCGTTCACACATTCTCTAGCTGTCATGTATAATGCACCG
>JAUTXX010549640.1:0-19608 GCA_032273605.1 Panulirus laevicauda
TGCCTCCATTCATCCCCATCGCCCCCCCGCCACGCATGGAAAAAACAACCACTTCCCACCTCATGTGTGCGAAGTAGCGCTAGGAAAGACAAACTAGGCCCCATTTGTTCACACTCAGACTCCTTTAGAAAGAAGTCTTCCAGTGGACTTTACTCCTTTTCATCCTTTGATGATGGTACAGCCTTGCTAAAGACTCCTCACTCATAATGTAACCACTTGTAGGCAGAATCTGATTACATTCCATCTGTTGTATGTTTTTTATAAATTTGTCTTATTTGTTCACTTATGTTTTACCTAATGATTCACTGTACTGTAATGTATTAGGAGTAATTCTCAAATATTTGTAAGCATTTAGATGGGATTGGAAAATTCTCTGTTTACTTGATTTACACATATAAACTGTATTTGTTATCTTGGAAACTACCTTGAAGTTCACTTTTGCCAGTTATGGGATAATTACTATAATTTTTTCAAGAAAGTATTTATGTTAAAGATATTTTATGGCCTAGAGCATCAGCTGTGTGGTTTATATTCTGCTAATGAGTGTTCAGAATATATGTCATGGGGTAGAATTTTTGTGCAATGATAGTCAGTAATTTTTAGTTTGTCTTCATGAAGTAAGAAGATGAGTAATTCTTATATCCTTAAACATCCAAGATTTATCCTTGTTTACTGTGCATCCACACATTAGCTAAGTTTTATGTTTGAGTTCAGTTCTTAGCCATTGTTTGATGTGCAAACATGTAACTTTATATGCTTATGAATATTGATTAGCAATTCAGCATCCCACCAAAAGTAGGTTTCCCAGACCAATATTTCATATCTCAGTAACTCTGGTTAAGTGTCATGTCTGAGTTCAGTTCTCAGACAATATTTGATGTTTGTTTTCGTAACTTCATATGTGGATACTTATTGATGAATGTTTCAGCATCTCACCAAAAGTAGATTGCTCTTATGTATAATCTTATGCCTGTATGACTCTGGTACAGTTTTACATCTGAGCCACTTTGATGTACAAGCTATGTAACTTCATGTGCATTTGCAAATATGGTGAGCATTCCAGCATCACATTAAGAATAGGTCACCCAGTTCTGCATTTTCCACCCCAGTGACTCTGGTTAAGTTTTATGTTTGCATTCAGTTCTCACCTACCATTTGATGTTTAGTCAAGTGCCTTCATATGCAGATGCATGTTGATGAGTGCTTCAACATTTCACCAAAAGTAGGTCACTAAGACTATGTTTCATATCTCAAAGGCAAACTTGGGAACTGGAGTTGCCCTCTCTTATTTTATGAAATCATATAAGGAATATGTTAATATTTAAGAAAGTAGTTTCTGTTTAAATTTTGCAAAATCTTTTGAATTATAAGGCTATCTATGTTAACTACTCCAAGAATGTATTTTGAAAATGATGGTGGTTTTTAAAAAAGATTAACATTATACTGAGGTAACCAGACTTCAGTGAACTAAGGTTTGCATTAAGTAAGGCTACAACTTCCCTTCAAAAATTCCTTTAAATATATTCTATGAATAAATACATGTGTAATGAACTATTAAAGCTACATTCAGGTTAAGGCATAAGCCCTTGATAATATAGCCTTTTCTAATACTTTAACACTGTATAGTTGAATTTTTTTTTGTTATGTTTAAGGCTCAAGTCATGGACAGAATGCCACACTGAGGCTAGGCCTTAACTGAAACAGAAAAATGGGATAAAGAGAGGGAGAAGTAAGAAGAGAAGAGAGAAAGCATTTAAAGAGTTTTGGAGGATGTGGAAAATCTGCCCTATATGAAGGGGCAGGTTGTAGTTAATAGAAAAGGCATAAGGAGGTAAAGAGTTCCAAAGCCTTTCAGTGAAGGGAAAATAGATATCACAGTGACCTACCCTTGAATTACCAATGACCAAATACTAATCATGTAATACAATTGGCTGCTGGTTATTACATGGTCTGTGTACAAGTGGTTGCACACAAGCAGCCAGTTCTCATAAGCAGAAACCAAAGTAATGTCTATGGAAGAGGGGAAGTGAACCAACTCTGTGGTATGAAGCAAATATGTCTAGTTTCAATGTCAGACTGGGCAAATTGATTATTCAGATTGTTTTGGCCTTGGCTCAGAACCAGAACGTCCTCAGATAGGAGGGCAGTACTTTATGTAAAGACTGATCAGTCCTACGTATAATCAAAGCAACTTTTATAAAAGAAAAATAGATGTACTGGATCTGAACAGGACTTCCAGTTTTTTAAAGGCAGACATGACCATTTGTGTCATAGGTTATTTGTATACTTTTTAAAGATCTAATTGATTTGGGAATTATTTTTTCTACGATATACAGTAGTATACTTGCTGATTATATAATTTGAGGTGTATTTTTTGCCAAAAGACTGATGATAAAATGGTAGATAATATTTTTTACAGTTCCCAGAGACTATGGCTATTTCTGCTTAATATGATTTTGCAGAGTGATGTGACAGGGTTACTGGGAGGGAGAGGCAGTAGGATCACATGCTTAATCCTCTTAGTCATCATTTTGTTTTGTCAACACTGTAGCTAGATCTTAAGTGGTTAACACTCTAGGATAGATTGAAGATTTGTGTGAGTGATGTTCTACATTATTACAGTGGGAATAGAGTACAATAATGTAATGATAATGCTTCAGCTTATTGAGCTAATAATCACTGTTATCATTCTCCATCTTCAGCCTCAGCCTTCTGTTCTTGACACTACCCAAGTAAAGTGAGAAATGGTGAAGAGGTATGAAAGAAAGATTACTAATTAAATGAGATTTGAAAGATTTTCTTTTAACTTTTAGGTGGATGGACAAATTAGAACTTAGAGGTTCAAAATTCTGTCATGTGGAGTTTTAGTCTTTCTGTAGTTGAGTTATTACCCAAATTTGTAAGTGCTGTTATAGCAGAAATCTTGTAAATTAGTTGCTTTAAGTGAGGATAACTGTATATCAGATAACCAAACTTTAACTAGACAGTTTTCCCCTAAAAACAGTGTTGATTAAAGATTCATTTAACTGAAAGACATGCAGGAAAAAGCATAAGATGCCATCAGAATTTCGTATGTATAGGAATACCATATAAACTGACAATGTTTTATTTGATTGACATTTCTAACTTAACATTTGCATGAAATTAGTAGTACACCATACACAGAGCTGTATATGATATTGAAGTGAGTGGTAGACTATACACACAGAGTAGTGTATGATGCTGGAGCTGATCTGTTACATTGTTAGATAATTCCATGATTTACTCTTTAGAATTTTTTTTCTATGCTGTTTGGAGATGAAGAGTACTAAACATCTTTATGAATTACTATGAAAACTTATGTTGAAAATGAAAGAAGAGAAGGATCCTGGAGACATTATCAGGACTTAAAAAAAGTACAAAAGTACAAAAAAAGCACAAAATAATTCAATCTCTAAAAGCCTATTGTATGAAGAGAAGCTGAAAATATTACATTTATTTTCACTTAAGAAGCATGGACTTCCTTGGGGCTTCATAAAAGTTTTCAAAATTCTGAATGAATTTGACAATGTATATCATCAAGATCCTTTTGAAATACAAGGCAAAACTGTACAGTTTCTGGAACAAGTGGAGTGAATTGCAAGGCTAAAAGACTTAATACTAACATGGGAAAAGTTTCTTGCCAAATAGAACTGTCGAACGTCAGAACAAGTTACTGTAAAATGATGCTAATGCAAAGACAATAAGTACCTCCAAAAACTTGGGTATTTACTAAAAGACAGTGACAAAAACATATAGTATATGCATATATACTATGTTTTGTACCTGGGTCTAGAGAGGTGGCACCCTTTTGTTAAAATATGATGGATTAGTGCGAATAGACTACAGATATTACAAAAAAAGTTCCTTTATATTTTTTCTTGTAAGATTTTAATCTTATTTTACTTCAGCAATGTATGGTTCTTCTTTTTTTTTCTTGCTGGTTGTTGTTTCCAGAGAGAGAGGAGAGAGACTTTGTTTACTATTCTATCCAATCATCATTTAAGTGAAACTTATTTTAAGGTAGTATTAGTATATGAATTAGGGCTCGTTGTAGGCAGTGGGCATTCAATTTTGTTTTTCTAATGTACTCCTATTTGGTCTGTTTTTCAAATGAGTATTAAGTTGATACAGAAATTTTCCTTATGCACTTTTGAAAAATGGAATGTTTTTTATCTAAATACTGCCTGGTATTATAAACCATGATGAAGATGAAATTTTAAGAATTTTAAAGGGTACCAAGACTAGTTTAAATATTTGCAGTTTTTGAACAATTGAAATCAGTTTTGTGTTTTACTTGGGGATGTACCTGGATGAATTCATGGATCTAAAACCAAAGTTTGAATGCTGGAAGATACTGGCTTGGTATATGCATTCCCACGTAAACTTTGTGAAGTATTTTCAAGATTTTCAACAAAGAAAAAATCAGTATTACCTTGAGTCTAGGCCATAACCCATCATTTCAAAGATTTTGATTGCTTTTGTAAATTTGAGAAATACATTTATAAAAAAGACTGCATGTGTATGTTCAAAGTTCGAAAAATAATTTATAGGTGATTTGTTATTGTTTCGGAGTAGTCCATGACAACTGAAGTTCAGTATTCCAGAATCATTTTGGTAGTCCTATCACTGAACAAGGGATGTTCAAACAGTTCATGGCATAGATTTCATATGTGTGATTAGTATCTTTCAAAAGGTTTTGCATGTGGTAGCAAAGATAACCAAAAGCCTGCTAAATTCTGGAATCCCTTAATTGAAGATGTAAGTGCAGCGTAAATTATAAGATGTACAAGCAGAATGGTTTAGTTCGCCTTAATTTATATGTATATTGTGCAAAGTATAGCTAACAGGTACATGTTACTGTTTTGGAATTGTCCTTGACAGCTGAAGTACTTCAAAGCCCTTTGGCAGTCATATCACTGAAAAAAGGAATGTTCAAACAGGTCATGGTGCAGATGTCAAATGTGTGGATTGGCATCCTTCAAAAAGTTTGTTAGCATCCGGTAGCAAAGATAACCAACAACCTATCAAACTTTGGGATCCTCGTTCTGGTCAGCCGCTTGCAAAACTGTAAGTATATTCTTAATGATATTTTTTTGTAAGTAATAAGAACAAAAATTTTTGTAGTATTTTCTTAAAAAAAACCAGTAGAGACAAACTGGCATAGTGTAGCTGGAATTAGGAGAGACACTCTAAAGAATGAATTTTTGAGAAGGATATGTAGTGTGAGGATTTGATTAAAAAGGCTTTAGGATGAAAGTATAACAAATGATTGGTTTAGAACAATGGTTCCTAACCTTTGTGGAGCTGTACCTCCTTATGGCCAACCTTGAATCTATGGTGGCCCCCATGATCCATGAAAAGCCAAATTTTTCAACAGTTCCAGTTTCACAGATTCTAATGCCTTTCTAGATGGATAAATAAACAAACAAACACACTTACAAAAAATCATATATTTGTGAGAAAATTAAATAATATTTAGTTTTTCATTAAGTTTTCCCTGCCTGAATCTGTCATGCCTATTAATACATTACTTATGTAATTCATTGAGAAAATAGTTTTAGTCAGATATGTTGACCACTTTGTGGCCCCCAGGTTAAGAACCACTTGTTTATAAGATATATAACATTACTATTTGTAGGCATTACACACTAACGATACTCATACAACATTCACTGCCTCACCTATAACATTAACACAAAAGCACCACACAAACTAAATGCCTGTAGAACATTGACTTGTGCTAAATTTAGACAGGAAAACTACACCCCACCTGCCAGGTTGTTTATTCTCTCAAAACCAAATTTAACTGTGTCTGTCTGTCTCAAGGGGGTGGCCATGACAAAAGAATCTCCATAACTGTTGAACTCCAGTGCTGCTTCTTAGCCTTTAGTACCTTACCCTTGACAGGCCACTGGCAGAGGATAACTCGAGCACAGTGTGTCCAGAGGCTCCTACCTAGTGTTCCTACTTAATACTTCTACCAAATGTGTCTACCTTATGTTCCTCCAAATGTTCCAACCTAGTTCTTATAGCCAGTGCTCCCTCCTGAATGTTCCTACCTACTACTTCTACTGAATGTTTCTGCCTAATGTTCCTGCCTAATGTTCCCTACCTACTTTTTTCTATTGCTCCTAACATTTTACCAAAAGGCGGGTCTAGCACATAACTCTCACTGCAGGAAATTGTAGAGGTATGAATGAATTGTGTGAAATAAGTGTTGTCAGGTGTTATGTGTGACAAGGAGAGATTGCATGTTTTGGAGGATAGAACACCAGCAGTCCAGGTGTGGCTAAAGTAGAAAAAAAAGATAGGTACCCAAGTCAGAGGAGTGCAACTTGACAGCCAAAATGTTTAAGTTAACAAAGGTGAAAATTGCACAAAGTAATGTATTTAAAATAATCACTAGATGTGTAGCAAACACAACACCTACACAATGAAACAAGATCCTACCATGACTCCCATCTTAACATGTTCAGCACTCAATTCTAAAGCCATCCATAACAAATCACCATCTCTCAAATAGAAATGAAAAGCTTACCCTTTCCTCATGCTAAAGCACCCTTTTCTGATGGATCCCCTCACCTGCAGCAATATAATATTGACAAACCACACACATAGTGAAATATTCTGATGAGCACTAAACATCTTGCTTTCCAACTTAATCTTAAAACTCCTCATCTTCAGCTTTTACTTTTTTGTATGTCCAAGTAATGTCTCCTTGGCTATATGTACACTTAGCTTTAGACTTGTATGGACAATGTATATACATCATTGGACTTTAATCGAATAATAGGTTTATTGTTTACTTTGCATGAAGATTTTTTTCATATATTGATAGCACTATTAGCAACATTAGCCTATACACAGTTGCTTTAAATGTAGATAATATTTTTCTTTGATGTAATGAAAGGAAATGTGATTTTAAGATGTAATTGCTATGTGAAGACTAAATATTGCATTTATCAAACCGCTCAAGACATGCACACAAAAGCACGGTAATGGATTTGAAGTGGAATACGAATGGCAATTGGCTGTGCTCAGCATCCAGGGATCATCTTCTTAAACTTTTTGATATCCGCAACTTATCTACAGAGTTCCAGGTTAGTAAAGACTGTATCTATTGATATACATAGGCTCCCTGGTTTGCAGACTGAAATTTGATATCAGGGTACTAGATCCATACGGTCAAGGAATTTCACTGCTCTTTTCATTTGATCCAGATATGATTGAATATTAGATTGATTGGGAAGGTGAAGAACAGACCTCTAATTCACGCATAGTATGTATCCAGGCCATATGGATTTTATTGAGTGTGGATGAAGTGCATTTGTCCCATTGTTTATAAATATTTACAAGGATAATTAGTTTAGATTTTTGGCAAATGTAAAGTGTAATTCCCCATAATATGAATATTTTTATTACAGGTTTTCCGAGGTCACAAAAAGGAAGCTTCATGTATTGCATGGCATCCCCATCATGAAGGTCTCTTTGCTAGTGGAGGCTCTGATGGATCCATACTCTTCTGGCATGTTGGGTATGTATTTTTAGTGATTTTCTGTGTGGTATAAAGATGAGAGTAGTGGTGGTGGATAACATATGTAGTATATTACGAGTAAGAGCAATGGATAGAATAAAGAACTGATAAGAAAACGATACATGGTTTGGAGAAATTACTATAAAAGCGTCCGAATGAAAGCTATTAAGATTTAAAATACATGGTATATGGTAGGTTAAGGAAAAGGATATATGATTTGGTAAGACATGTAAGGAGATAAACCTTAATAGAATTGGGCTGATGCAATGAATGAATTATTAAAGGTTAAAGGTATTTCAGATGAAAATGCTGGAGATGTGATTGTTGACTATGATCATTGAAAGAATTTTGCATGAGAGTTGAACTGTGAATAAGGCAATGTTCATGTGGGATGACTTGTATACAAAGTGAATAATTAAGGAGCTTTGTAGTAATTATGGGCGATTCTGTTTTATTAGCCCACCAACTGTGAATTAAGGGTATGTAGCAGTGAGCTGAGAGGCTACCCACACTTGAACTGCATTTTGTATATGTGTATGGAGTTAAATGTTTACATCAGCGGCATTTCAAACATGACAAGTTAGTGTTTAGTCCTCACATTATATATAATTCGAGCATTCATTGATAACTTTACCAGCCTTTTGAACTCTTCCTTGCTTTATTACACACGAAACACTAACTTCAAAAGCTTTACATATTGATTAGGGAATTGAGTTAATTATATGCTATACCTGGTGTTTGAGTGTTTTATAAGAAGATGTCACATCCGCCAAATAATCTGTATAACATAGGTGTTCTGATGAATGGAAATGTACATGGGATCTGACTAGTTATCTGAGTGTCTGAAGTGAGTGATTTTGAAGCACTGATAATGGTGAAAAATTTATGCATTTCATAATGTTGAACATGAATGAGCAGGTGAGTATGTATGTGCACGATCCAGTTGTAATCATTAGGAATTAAATAAGTAGTGTATAACTCACTAGCAGTGTTGTGCATAATAACAAGAATGATTTCTTATCATCAGGAATGATAAAGAAGTTGGAGCAATTGAATCAGCCCATGATGGCATTATCTGGGATCTGGCATGGCATCCCCTTGGCCATATTCTTTGCTCTGGTTCCAATGATCACACTTCAAAATTCTGGACAAGAAATAGGCCTGGTGACAAAATGAGAGACAAGTACAACTTGAATACATTACCTGCTGGTGTACTTGCTGATGACTCAATGGATATTGGTAGGATACTGCTTATTATCTGTTAACTAGCATCTGCAGTAAAGCTAAGAATCATGTGTTGCTTTTCATTTATAAAAGTTTTTTTGTCTCATTAGTTCCCAGGTTTGATATTAAAATTTAGTGTGTGGAAAACAGTTTAATTCAGCTCTTTTATCCCATAACAAACTATTTGTAAAAAGGTCATGCTTGTCTTTTACATGGTAACAGGACATAGTTCAAGTCTTTGTTAGATGAGACGTCATCTTGTAGGTGAGAGTAGGTGTGTTCTAAAACTTTAATATTTAGTAGCTGTGCCTTAATGATTGTATTCTTGCCTATAGCTAAAGTTTTACAACATAACTATATAGGAATGGCTAATTGTAAAATAAAGCAAAACAACTTGGTCAGTGAGTTTATATCAAACTCATAGCCCCTTAATAGGTATGGAGTTTGACTTGCAGAAATCAATGGCTGTTAAACCAGTACTTAAGGACGTGACAAAATATTGAAGTGACTTAGAAATTAGAGTGGAAAATAAATGACTGAAGTTCATTTTCTCAGATGACATTCCACTCAGCTCCAGCTTGACATCACAAGGAGTTATCCCTGGCATGGGACCAGAAGATAAGGTAGAGGAGGCAGAATCCACTGGCCCTGAAACTATTCCAGGCCTGGACTTTGATAGTGTTACATTTGATAGGTAAGTTGAAATGTAGTGGTTTTTGTTGTATATCTATGTGTAAAATTTGTCATACAGATAAATGAATAGTCTTAGAGTTGCTGGTAATAGTTTTGCTTAAAAATTATTGTTAGAGTATTGCAACTGTTTTCATATTCATAATCTAATATTTGTGGTGTTTCCCTCATTGATGGTTACTTTTTAAGCCACATTTATGTTGCAGTTGTAACCAAGGGTCTTTAACATTCTTTCAAATCAGAAATTGTAAACATTGCCATTTCATTTTCCATTTATTTTATATCCTTGCACAAAATGCCATTTCAATTTCTTTTTATTTTATAATATCCTTGCACAAAGTTATACAAGTAGGTTTTTAGATAATGTCTTTCAAAACAAACATCACATTTGGCACTCAAATAAGATGGATAATCATGTTTGGTAAAAGAGGTGTGCTCTTTGAAAAAAGTATAGTAGGCATTGTAGCAGAATGTGATTGCCTATATGTCATGTATGTTTTGCTTTATCATGAATATTTAGAAATGGCCAATTTTTCAGTGTCTTTGTATGCTTCTTGTTATATGTATTCATTTGTACCTCTTCTACCTTTAAATCTGTGCTGAAGAAATGTACGTTTTGGAGAAAATGAAATTTTTAAGGAAACTGTGCTTGATATGAAAAACTTCTGGTATGGCCTTGATAACTAACATGTAACCCACTTAAGCATATTCCTGCTTCTCCTTTGTTCTTCCTCCATCATTAGCCAACAAGTTTAATTAATCTATTTTTCAGAATTTTTATATTTGTGCTTTTTCAGATTTTCCAAGAAAACTCCATATGCAAAACCCATACCAAAGACTTTCCAGGCAGCTTGGAATGCTGCTGGGGGACTGGATGAAGAAATGGAGGAGGAAAATAGTGCGGTGTGTTTACTATCCTTGATTATTTTTTGAATTTTTATTACTAGTTTGTTTCTTCTCAGATTTTTTTCTTGTTATTTTTGTATGGATAGATGGGACTTACAGGGGAAGAAAAGTGTGATAGGTAAGCATGGGTGTCAGGGTGAAAGTGGCTTTAGGATATTAAGGCATGAATATTCAGGAGGATGAGAGGCATGCAAGAGTGATGTAGTGTATGGGGAGGGTGTAACCATGGCATATAACGTTGTGAAAGGTAAACTATATAGAGTAGTTTTGTTTTAGTTGAGGATGCTTGTCTATGGTTTTGATATACTAAACCTAATAGGAAGAGATTGGATGTGTGCAGTTGAAGACATTACTCACTTCTTCATGATGCTACTTCATGAGATCTTGAAAGGAAATTAGATATATTTTTCTTTCACATGTGTTCAGTATTTCCTGCATGAGCAAGGAAGCATCAGAAACAGATGAATGAGTCTTTGAAGAAAAAAATCATTGCTTGTCTACCTCTTTTGTTCCTTTCGTTTGGAAGGAGGGAGGGATTTCCAGCCCCCTGGTCCCTCCCCTCTTAATTGCCTTTAACGACATTCAGTAGATACATAGGCAGTATGTTTATGTTATTATTATTATACAGCCCTAGGATCCTATTCATGGGGCTTCTGCAGCCTCAAGGATGGTTACGATGTAGGAGCAGGAAAAAGATGAACATTGCCTAAGTGACAAGTCACCATCAGTGAGATTGTATCATTATCAATAGATGAAAAGGTGTGCAGTTTCATTAAAGATCTTTTTGTTCCAAAGCAATCCATCATTTCCCTGCTCTTGCATGGAGTGTAGACAGAGGCATAAGTCCATTGAGTATATCTGTTAAGGTGCCTGGGAGTGATAATTGAGAGGGTTGTGCCATCTACAGAGCATATGACTTGGGAGGAGCAATGTGGCTTCAGGACTCATGGAGGATGTGTTGACTTGATGTTTGCTTTGAAGAATTTGTGTGAGAAATACAGAGAAAAAGAAGTGTTTTTATGATGGATTCCTGTGAGTTTGAGTGAGTAGAACCTGGAGGAAGCAGAGTGCTTTAGGTATCTAAGAATGAACATGACATTGGTCATAAGTTGGGGGGTATCAAGAACTGAGGTGTATTGAGTGTGGAAGGAGAGGCAATTGTCTGCTACGGCAAAATTAATATGTTTAAAGGTACAATAGTCCTGAAGGTGTTGTGCAAATGTGGGTCTCAGGCTCTGAATAAAAAAGAATGGAAGGGGGTGGATGTTTTGGAAATGAAATGCCCAAGCACAATGTGTGATGCAAGGCCATTTGACTTTATAAGGAATGACATTGTAAGAGCAAAGTGTGATAGTTAGTGCAGTCATATTGAGAAAGCATACAAGGGTGTACTGAAAGAGTTTGGTTACTTGGGGAGGATGAGCAAGGAAGGACTTACTTAAACAGCAACTGTTTGTCAGAAGTGGAGGGAGCATGGGAATGGAGGGACCAAGTAAGAAACATGAGGATGGAATGAAAGAAGCTTTGGTTGTATTGTGGCCTGCATTCAGGAGGATGAGAGGCATGCAGGGGAAGGAATGAATTGAACTGATGTGTTATACAGGTGTGTAATTACTCACAGTTTCCACAAAAAACCTTGTCCACCTCCCCGTACATTTTCAAAGGCGATGTCATGCTTACTTTCTATTGCCTTGTCATCTCTTCCTTGGCCATAGTTACATTTGCAGATGTCTCGGCATGGAATTGGCAAGGTTCTTGAGGTATTCTAGGTCTTTGTTTTGGGTTCATAGGATCTTGATCTCCTGAATGAGGCAAGGCAAAAATGAAGAGCTGCAGGAAGAAGCTTCCTGTTGATGAGTTCTGAGTGCCCAGTGCACCTAGAAATTTCATGTTTATCCACATTTTCTTGCTTCTAGGCAAGAACTGGGGCTTTCTCCTTCTTAGAAAGGTAAAAGCCAACCATCTTGAAGTACAGGTGGAAGAATTACAGTGCCCAGAGGCATAATTTCCAAAACGAAGCGGCAGCATGGAAGAATAAAGAACCTTATTCCCTCATGATAGCCTGAGGCTCACTGAGATGGGTTGCTAGTGCTCACACCATTAGAAACACTAGTCTCAGCAACCAGATGTATGATGATATCACCCTGAGAGTGCCATATGCTTGAACCCACAGTAAACCTAAACTGTGAATCGCCTTTGAACATATTTAGGGGGTGGACATGGCTTTTTGCAGACACTGTATTTGTAATTATCTCTTTTTATTCTATAAGGAGGGATTATTTGCATTCAAGGACTTTTTCAAGACAGGAATGAATAGAAGAATCCTTATGATGAGTGAAATTCTAAAGCACAGGAATAGAGCTTAGAATGGAGCCCTGATGTAGTGGGTAGATTTATCATTTGGCTTAAGAAGTTGAGGGTTCTCGATTGAAAGTTTTTCAGGGAGACTTAAAAGTTGAAAAATTCTCTGTCAGTATGTTGTATATCTTAGTTTTAGTAGATTTCTTTCCTTTTTCATGCAACCATTGGAGGAAAAATTATTTAGAGAAGGAAACATATGAAATAATCATGCAAGAAATAAGAGGTTTTGCATCTTTTGATCTAGGATTGTTTAAAGTGTACCATTATTCGGATGGAAGTTTCAAGTATTTTAAACTTTCTCCATGACATTTGTTATACGAGAAATGCAAAATCATTTCTAGCATACTACTGTGACCAAATATCTAAATCTTCATTATTGAAAATAATAGAAATGATAAGAATCCTAATAGAAATAACTGGGACCATCATTTGTACCATGCTTTCTTGTCAGTGATGTAGTATATTTGTGTGCTTCATTAACGTATACCCATTGATAGGAAAAATATAATTATTATTTAATGATTTTGTTTACATATTTTTTACAACAGACAAGCTGGGTTGTTACTGACAGTGCTGGATTGTTTAGCTTACCAGCAAACATTGAAGGAGAAATGGTCTACACAGAAGAGGGAGACGAGCTACCCCCTGGATCGATCCCTCTTACCACCATTAAAGCAAATTCCATCCTCTATTGTGGTTTCCTAATTCCACTTGGTGAGTAATTTTATTCATTTTTCAAAGTGAACTGATGTTGACCGAGTGTTGAACCAGTCTAATGTATATTACATGATATTCACATTTTGTTTAAAGTATTTTTAATAAAGCCATCAGCTCCATAATTTCCCATTTTTTAAAGATCTTATTTTTGAAATGAGGTGAAAACCATCACCCTCACTTCTCCATCATTACATGATACACTATGTGCATTTTGCTTTCATGATATAAGAACTTCTTCCTTGTAAATTCTTGTAAATATTTAATCAAGTGGGTAGTGAGGTTTGCTCCAGGACCCATGATGGCTCTTGGCACCCCAGATTGGACAAAAAATTGTTCTAAAGATGTAACCTAAAGTGCCTTTTCATTAGCAACAGTCCTCCCAAGTTATGCATAGGTGCTTTCATCACTGCACCACAAGACTCTGAGAGAGTCACTGACAACATGATCATGCATACTGCTCCAGGATTAGACTCTAAGGAGATTGTCTTTTTAAAGAAATGCAAGATTCTGTCAGCATGTGCACTAAAAACTAGGAAAATAGCCTAAATTCAGGTAGAATCTTGGAAAGTATGAAGATATCCCATATAGCCTCACTCCATAAAGCAGGAAGTATAGCATTTCCATGAAATTACTGATCAGTATAATTATCACACTTAAAATTTTCAAGAGTGTCCTGAGATGTAAATTGACTGACTTCGTGGAGTCAGACATTCCATTTAACTGTGGGCAACTTGATTTCAGAGCAGGAAAATCATCCTTCTCCATGTCACATGCTTACTACAGTGGAATTGAAGAGGCACTGGATGACAAAAATAACTCTAATATGATATACATTGGCTTTGCAAAAACTGTTGAGAAATGTAGCCATGGTGCCATAACTCACAAAATGCATAAGATAGGAATAAATGGAAAAGTGGGAAGTTAGATGTACAACTTTTTTACCAGCAGATCACATCTTGTTGGAAATTAGGTCATTTCCAATGTCTCCATGGGAAAAAGCTCTGTTCCCGGAGGAAGTGCACTTGCACTTATTCTGTTTTCCATCCTATATTTTCTTGCACTGAGTACTATGGGCTAAACCTGCCTTTTGGCAAAATGGTAGGAGCAGTAGATAGAAATAGTAGGTAGGAACATTTAGGAAGGAACATTAGGTAGAAACATTAAGTAGAAGTGGTATGTTGGAGCATTAGATAGAAGTAGTCTGTTAGAACATTAGGTAGGAGCCTCTGCAAACACTACACTAAAGTTGCCCTCTGTCACTGGCCTGTTAAGGGTGAGGATAAGAAGTGGCCCAGGAGCTCACTAGTTATGGAGACTGTTGCCATGGCCACCCTCTTGAGGGAGTTGCAGTGGGAACAGACATCAAAGATACAGATAGATAGATATACATAGATGCAAATATAAACCAATATCAATTCGTCCTTTGCAGACTATACTAGAAAATGTATAGAAATCTCATCAGTAGAAGATACTGAAAAATTATAGACACAGATGATGTCTTCCCATGGGTCGCTAATGATAATATGCTTTTTAATGGTAAAGAGTTGCAACTACTCCATTATGGGAAAATGGAAAAAAGAATTTAAAGTACTGGATATAAATGAATGCTTTAATATTTTAGAAGAGTAATGTAAGAGACCTTGGAGTAGAGATCCTTGATGATCTTAAAATCAGTAAACATAACACAGCAGTACCTTCCTCAAAGAATAAGCTTTTAGACTGAATTCTACAAACCAGTGATGATATTTTTTAGGCATAAATACTCTGCCAGATAGAATACTGCTCTCTGCTAACATCACCTTACTGGATGGGTGAAATTACAGTTGAAAACCTGATTACTGGACATGACTGAAAATGCAGAGGCTGTTCTGATGAAAGCATAGGGGAAAGATATATCATGATATATCATTTTGATGGTATGCTCTTTTGGTGCATTATACCTGAAAGCTAGAGATTGGATTTGTGCAAATGAGGCCATTTTTTGTTTGTTCATAATGCTACTTGTTTCAGGTGGGAAAAGTGGTTTAGTATTTGAAAAATTACTATGATTTGGAAGAGTGTGTGAAAGGAGAAAGTTGAGCATAAGTGTAAAAAAGATTAAGATAATGAAGCACAGCAAAGGGAGATACAATATGCTGTGAGTGTAAATGGGAAGGACTTGGAGGAAATAGTGTACTTAGGTAGATGGAAGTGGACGTAGTAGATGAAGCCATATGGGCTGAAGTGAGTCAAAGGGTGGAAGACTG
The DNA here is from genome assembly GCA_032273605.1 of Panulirus laevicauda. Taxonomy (NCBI): domain Eukaryota; kingdom Metazoa; phylum Arthropoda; class Malacostraca; order Decapoda; family Palinuridae; genus Panulirus; species Panulirus laevicauda. The sequence goes on from JAUTXX010549640.1 coordinate 15,700, forward strand.
GGCTCTTATCCTAGGTGTCTTAAGAGGCAAGTGGAAAGTGAGGTCAATGTCTATTGGAGCAAAGAAGGGTAAGTTGGAGGGCATAGTTCTCCTGGAAACATATTGCTCATCCCTAGTCATCTGCTTTGAATCACGACTGTAATATATGTATTTAATTTTATTGCAGACAAAGTGTCAGGAGATGTAATCCAAAATGCCTTTGCTACCATGGAGGAGGAAGAGGCCATTGCAGAAATCACTAGTGACTATGAATTTGCTAGAAAACTTATAAAAGAGAAGAATCAGTTACTTAATCCCAATGCAGGGTAAGTAGTTTGAAGTAGTTAAATCATATTTCCTGTGAAAATGTCTTTTGAAACAGAATCTTAAAATACAGTATTTACACTTATAAATTTTATTTAACATGAATAACGCACTCTGGATTTCACAACAATTGTTTGTAATTGAATCTTTATTAACAAATTTATTAATAGTGCCATACTATTGCATCATTATACATGCTTTTAGTTAGAATCTTATGTCACACTGTCAGTCGAATTGTGATGTAGTGGAGATGCTGCTTGACTGTCGTTTTTATGCCCTGCTGCTATATTTTGTGTTATGTGGGACAGTATGTTACAACCCCTGTGGACACAGTTTTTTAAACAAAATAAATGAAGAAGAGTTCATGGTACAAACTTCTAATATTCACCATCAGGACCTCCTATAGAGGTGTTGAACTCCTCATATATTGCCTTGTGTCATTAAAGTGTTGCTATCTCGTAAAGGAAGAGAGGAGCTTCCTGATTGGTTTCACACATTGCCAGTATGTCATTGGTGTCAGAAAAGTACAGTATGACAAGTTTTTGACTCTTAGTTTCAGTTCTTTTCAGAGAAGAACCACCTAAATGAAGCTCTTACCTCAAATTGTAATTTTCTTTCAGGTGTCATAAAAGATGTGCCTTACAAGCTCTTATCAGTTTCATTATATTGTAGGAATCACTGAAAGTTGTGACTTACTCATGTGCCCTACCATGTCAGTCAGTCTAGGCAATATTCATGATATCAGAATGTATGAGATTTGCTTTGGTATTTAATTCTACAGTTTAAAGAGACTACTTACTGTCCTGTCCATACTTAAATACTCTTGATGGCTGTCATAACAGAGTTCAGTGAAACACTGTTAAATGTTGTGTGAAAAGAAAAGTACTAAACCCATTTTGAGAAAAACAAGGATTTTCGGTTTGGCAGTTTCAGACCATCTCATAAATATATCTTTGAGGAAACTGGAGTGATTTGTTATACAGGGGGTGATGTGCAGTCATTGGACTAAACCACACCATATGAAGCAGTCAGGGGAAACCACGGAAAGGTCTGTTTGGCTTGGGTCTTAATAAATGGCTCTGATTTTGGTTCATTATACATGACAGAGAGTGGATGTTGAATGAAGCTGTTCTGTTCCTGGCACAAATTTGCTTCATGGGAAATGATGAAGAAACTTGACAAAAAGACTAAAGATAGGGAAAAGGAAAAGGAATGAGGCAAGGCATGGTAAGATAAGCAGGTAATAGCAATGCACAGAAAATCTTGGAAAATTGAATGGAATCAGGACAGATGATCATCTATTCAGCATATGGTGCTGTGGATATGGTTTCCATATGAATATTCTTAGCTTTTGGAGATGGAAGGATGGAGTGAAAAATATTTTGAGTGATTGGAGTCAGAACATGCAGGAAAGCAAAAGACATGTATGGGCTATAGTGAATTAGAATGTAGCATTCAGGGATCTATGTGCTGTAAATGAATTGAATTAGGGCATGTGAAGCAGACAGGGGAAACCATGGAATGGTCTGTGGAGTCTGATTGTGGATAGGGGGCTATGGTTTTGGCACATTACACATTACAGCTAGAAAATGGATATGAGTGATTGTGGCACTTCTTCATCTGTTCCTGGTAGTACTTTGCCAATGCAGGAAAATGTGATCAAGTAAGAAGAAAAAACAATGAAATAAACTTGTAAAGTTGGGCCGAATGTTATGAATGCAGTTGAAAACTGGATCGAAATTTAGATTTGCTCTATGGGATGTTTTAGCACCTTTTCAGATAAATGATTTGAGAGATATCTATGATTATAAATTTTCCTGTCTGCATGATGATGTGCTTCATAGAAAACAACTCTCTTGATTATTACTATTAATTTTTTTTTCATACTATTCGCCATTTCCCGCATTAGTGAGGTAGCATTAAGAACAGAGGACTGAGCCTTTGAGGGAATATCCTCACTTGGCCCCCTTCTCTGTTCTTTCTTTTGGAAAATCAAAAAGATGAGAGGGGAGGATTTCCAGCCCCCCGCTCCCTCCCCTTTTAGTCGCCTTCTACAACATGTAGGGAATATGTGGGAAGTATTCTTTCTCCCCCATCCCCAGGGATAAACTTATGTTTTATGTTATCAAATACCATGTAATACAGAAAATCGTTGCTGGTTTCATAATAAACTTACTTATGTACAACAGCTATATTCAAGTGTATGAAAAGTTGATATCATTGATTTAATTCAGCAAATAACTCAAAAAGTGCTAATTTCTTATGTAATACAATGTCTTATTCCATAACAGTTTATTTAGTTTTTCATCTCTTGGAAAGTTCATAATTGGCTCCCTTCTGGACTAAATTGGGGATAAAGGTAAACTATTTTCCTTGTGTAGAACAGGGAAGTCTTTAGCAAAACATGAGGTAGCTGGATAAGAATAAAAAATTTGAGTTAGGTTGTCAAGAGGGGAGACTTGTTATTCATTTAAGAATGTTATTCATGAATTTTTATTTATATCTATTATACTTTGTCACTGTCTCCTGCGTTAGTGAGGTAACGCAAGGAAACAGATGAAAGAATGGCCCAATCCACACACATACACATGTATATACATACACGTCCACACATGCACATATACATAACATACGTTATAATAATTGCGAAGGCTACCTCAGGAAAATATCCAATGTATTGGACCTTTGGTGGACCTCCACATTTCATGCATTATACACACTTCACATGATTTTAATTTTATCTTCATTTTATATGCACTTTGTAGGAAAAAGATAATGTTTCCAATTTTCATTTACAGTGTTGAGGAGCCTGCAGAGAAAAAAGGTGGAGGATTCCAGCAAGGCCAATTTGGCGAACAGAACTCTCAGAACTTCACAAGTACAACAAACAACAATAATAACACTACCAGTAGCTTTCAAAGCAGTCAATCCAACTTTGGTGGTCCTCCTGCTCCTACTGGTCCTCGCAACTATGGTGCTTCAAGAGGAAATTTCCGAGGCCATTCTGATGGAGGCTTTGGCCGTGGGGGACAGCGTGGGAATTGGTCAAGCAGAGGAGGCTCTAGAGGTGGTCATGGCCCCGGAATGGGTGGACCAAGGTTCTCTAATGAGCATAGTGACCAAGGTTATGAAAATGATTGGGATTATGAAAATATGAATAATGGTGAGAATATTAATAATGGTGAAGGGGAAAGAGTCAGCAATGATGATAGAGGACAAAACTGGAGTAGAGGTCGTGGACGTGGAAGAGGTCGGGGAGGTTACAAAGATTACAATAATTATGATGAGGGGGAACAAGGAACTTGGAGTAGACCCAATCACTGGCAAGGTAGAGGAGGAATGCAAGGAGGAGGACAAGATGATGGTCTAGGAGGTAGAGGAGGAGGAGGAGGAGGAGGAGGAAGAGACCACGGTGGTGGTGGGGATCGAGGTGGTGGCGAATGGCATTTTGATACTTCATGGAGTGGTAAAAGTGGGAACTACAGTAATAACAAAGATGGAGGTTGGGACAATGATGAAGGCAATTATGGTAGCTATGGTGGACGAGGAAGTCCCTGGAGAGGAAGGGGAAGAGGGTACAGGGGAGCAGGGGATTTTCAGCGGGGG
>JAUTXX010549641.1:0-10352 GCA_032273605.1 Panulirus laevicauda
ATGCACCGAAACCACAGCTCCCTTTCCACATCCGGGCCCCACAAAACTTTCCATGGTTTACCCCAGACGCTTCACATGCCCTCCTAGTTCAATCCATTGACAGCACATCGACCCAAGTATACCAATACTATATCAAAACTATCATTAACATTATTCCTAATGTTATAATAATTATCATCAAAGATTTTTATCATACAGAAGAGGAGGATTTCAAGCTTCCACTCCTCCTATTAATCACCTTCTACAACACACAGGAAATGCATAGGTATCATTCCCTGTTTCATATTCTTCAGGGTGAAAAATAACAATAACAAAAATAATAGCCATCATCATAACTAAAAAAAAAAAGAATACATGTAATCTACCTAATAATGGTTAATAATAAAAATTATGGCTAATAACATCACAGTTACAATAACAGTATCTTGATGAATGAGAAAATAAGTACCTCGAATCCTTCTGGTGTAGTAATCACTCTGCTCATCACAAAAGAGCTTGGTGAGTTGCTTGTCACTTCTAGATGCTTGAGGTATAAGGACCTCTGCTTGGCATATTTCCCTCTCTTCACCATGGTCAAGTGGGCACCGACTGGGATCAGAAACAGGGAGATATTTTTTGCAACGAGTCTCTGCTATCTCAACCTCCAGGTGATACTTTATACCACCAGTTACATCCTAGGTAAAAAGAAAAAAGTCACTAAAATTTCTAAGCACATAAAAAGCAGTATGTCTTCAGCTTATAAAAAAATAAATACATTTTTCACCGTAAAAATAAAGTCATCTTTCACTCAGACATTTTGTATCTGCATGACTTCAACCAATCACTTCTTTACAGTCTTGTATTCACCTGTACGTGTGCACTGACAACTTTAGTGAAAGCATACAGTTCGTCTTCATCTCCTCTAAGGTTATACTGATCTACTATGAAGGCAGCAGCCTCTTGCACAACAGAATCATTTTTGGCAACAGCACGGAAACCAGCAATTGAATCTTGTGAGTCATCGAGGAAGGGATGATCCATCAAGTCAAAGGAAATATGGGTTGGCAGGAGTTTCTGAAAAATGTAACAGTATCCTTAAACAGTAGTAAAAGCTGTACTGCAGAATAAAACATGTGACACAGAGTTTGTAAATACATAATCAGACTATTCTGTTCTTCTATTGATACTCCTCAATCTACATGTGGCATATCATGTAAACATACTGCATTTCACCTTGCAATTTCCTAGTAGAAAAAATCTAAAAAGTTAGAAAATAAAATTCTTAATTTGATGTGAGTGTATGTGTGTACATCACTATGACTGGCCAAGTGAGTATAAACAGGGCTGCTCTTGGCACAATGAGTGTTCTGACACATGACTTTTGACTTTTTTTATGGATGGTCATCATTTCCATTTTCTAGTAAAACTAAAGGGCCAAAATGCATGCAAGAGCTCTGTTACAAACCAGCAATATAAGGGGTAGTGCTAACTGGGGAATCAGTGTATTACAGGGGTGAATTGAGGTATTTTGAAATTAAAAAGAGGGGAAAAAATTATTCATAAAAAGAGATATAAAAGAAAAATAAATTTTTAGCAACATTAAATTCTACACGATTACTACTTTCCTAATCCAAAATGCATCACAGGTTTAAAATGAGAGGAAGTATGATTAGTATAAGAAAAAAAATGAGTATCAAGGGAAGGAGAAAAGGCAATGTGTGTGAAGTATGTAAATGGAGAATCATAAGCATAAGTGAGTAGGGTTAGAAGTAGAAGAGAAGAGAGTAGGTGACAGGACATGCCTTAGAAACATCTCTACTGATAGGACAGGAGGGATAAGTTGTTCCATCAACAACTACTGTGATGGAATGACCTAAAAGGAAGCTATGCATCAGAGAACATGAGAGATGCAGTTAAACTAAAGAAAGAAAGCTTACAAAGCAAAGAATTATGTCATCCTGTCGAATACTTTAAATATGTTTAGGGCTATAACAAAAATTCCTCCAAAATCCCTAAGAGGCGAGGACCAGAGGCGAGTCATATATGAGAGAAGACCACAGTTGACCTAGCACTGTGAAATTCATACTAGGGATCTGAAGAGAATGGGATTCTAAGTGCCTGAGAAAGTGAGAGTATAGGAGATATTCAAAGACTTTGGAGACAGAAGTGAGAAAAATGGGGCAATAGTTGAATTGGCTAGAGCAGTCCCCTTTCCTAGGGATGGGCTGAACCAAGATGTGCTTCCAAAGGGATGTGAAAGTCATAAAGTTTTTGACAAGTAAAAATGGCAAGCAGAGGTTGGTGCCAGCTCAGAGGCACACTCCCTTAGAAAGCAATGAGGTAAGCCATCTCATCCATACACCTTGTCCATCTGGATTTGGGAGAGTACCTGGAAGATCCTGTGCAAGGAGAATATAAGATATGGCATAGGTTCAGTTGAAGGAGATGGGGCCAGAGGATTAGAATCTGAATCATCCAAAGTTGAGTTAGAAGAAAACAAGGTGCTGAAAGGAGAGCTTTACCAGTTGGAGAGTTAGCAACAGACTGATAATGCTGGAAAAGAGGAAGAAAGTTTGAATGACGAGTTTGTTGATGCTTTTGGTTAAGGACCAAAAAGATTTGTCAGCAGATGTCAAGTCAGCACACTTTCCTTTTATGCAAGTGCACTTGGGTCTTTGAAGAAGAGCTTTGCCATGATTCCGAGCAGAAATGAAAGCTAAGTCAATTTTGGGGGGAAGGGAAGAGTTTCATGGTACAGTACACAGCATCCATGATGTAACAGGCTAAAGGGTCATCAAAACATGATTGAGGAGAAAAAGATTTAGAAAAAGATGAGGTGTAGATCTCAATCCCAACCAGATAATTCCTGTTATGAGTTCAGCACAACATGAAAGTAGTATCCATACTAGGGAAAGTCAGCAAAGAAGTTGCACTGGGATAAGCAATAAGCTCTCCCATAGTTGGCATTTTGAGGGAGTAACACACACACATAATGGGCATGACTACTCAGAAGTAACTAAGATTGTGGTCAAAAGATCCTAATGGGCAGAAATGGCATATGTGTAGTGGGACGGTTGTGAGTTAAAAATAAGGTCAAATGTGTTTGAAGGGTAGTTGTGCCGGTTGGGAACTCGGGTAGGGTGTCTGATTAATTGTTCTAGATCATCAAGGAGGAAAAAAGAAGAAAAAAAAAAAAAGGCCTTGGCTCCCCCAGAATCATCCCAGTTAGAGCCTAACCAATCCTTGTGGCCCAGAACCCAAATTGGCCTAAGGTCCCAGGTTAATGTCAGTGTGACCCTAAGCACCAGAGACCTAATGTGAAAGGCAAAATATATGCCATACAATTGTAAAAGCTGTATTCACTATCTTTCACAATACAAAATGACTGCAATGTTGAAAAATGATGAAAAATCTTAAAAAGTGATGTAATACAAACATTACAAGTGGGTGAACTGCAATACAGCAATGGTCATAATAATGAACTGTTCATTTAAAGAAGTTACTAACCAAAATGTAATACTGTTACTTGGTCATGATCACTAATGATTACAAAACCATAATCAAAAACACACACACAAAATAAATATACACACCTGGCGTAAATAGTCATCAAGGTCATCACATGTAAGAGACAAAATCTTGCGTCTCTCTTCATTCTGAAGCCATGCCTGTTCATGCACCTCTGCTTTGCAGACCTACCAAAACAGTGTGTTATACAATCATGGAAACATTCTTTAGCTTGATTTTAATATCACAGGCATCAATAGATAATCTACTGCCAACATCTTACCATATCTCTGATCTGCATTTAGACAAAAGTCAATGAGCATCATTCAAATCTCATTCTATGTAACAGCCTAAGCCATACAAAACCTCTTTCATTCGTCGTTATCTCTGCAATTACAACTCTCCTACTCTTCTCATTGAAATTTGTTCTTTAGTCACTGTCTCAAAGTGAGTTCTCTCTATATGAACCTATAATACTCCCTTCATTATCATAATCTCCTAACCATTACCTCGTTCTTTCTTCTATTCACCTCATTACCCCCTTCAAAAGTATCTCAATGAACACCAGTCAAATCACCTTTTTTTTTACTTGCAAAAACTGTTGATCTGCAACCGTCCTTCCCACAACCCTTTCCAAGGCTGATGGATCACATTTTTCATTTCACTACCCTCTAAAGTCTTCAATATTAGTGCTGACCTTCAATATACTTTCTGATATCTCAGTCTTTATTACACCATCCTTGCTGATAGCCCAATCCAAAAACTTCAACTTACGAAATCTTTCCCATTATCTTATCGTATTTGAATAAAAATTAGTTCACAGGATCTCAATTACATTTTCTTTTCAATACTTACCTTCTCACCATGGGATCCTTATCTATGGGGCTCCTACTACAGAACTATATCCGTAAACCAAAATTCACATCCTACCACACCACAATAAATCCTTTAGTATCTATAACATCCACCATGAAGTCATGCATGCTTTCATTGAAAGCTATAAAGAGATTACCACTCAAATGATAGAAATGCAATATACACAATGCAATTTTCAAGACTGAATAAAAAACAAAAAACTATTACTTTTATAATCCCTCTATCTTTCTGATTGCTTCAGCCTTAACTTTTCTAAAGAGGCAAACATGAACTCATAAGCTATCAAAAGACACATATGTATATAAACATACTGCATATTCTGAATTATATATAAAGATTCTTCAACATACATACATAACAATATCAGTTCTTTTGATAATCATAACAATATCAGTTCTTTTGATAATAATGTGAAATATGGGAGATTAAATTTTGTGCACTCAGTCTGTAAGTTAAAAATAAAAATATATCACAAGTCTTATGACTACAATAATCACAACAGAAAAAAAATCTTGGATATATCTATCAAGCAATGATTCTCACCTCATGTTCCTCTGTAGGATCCAATATGCACCTGTCTCCATTACCAATTGTTTGGTCAAACTTGTGGCAATTGGTCTCTCCCAGCTCTATAACCAAATCATACTTCGTCCCAGATACCACCTGCATCAACATAACATTAATCTAAATTCCTCAGCAAGTAAAACTGACGGAATAATTATCAAAAAAGCAATTAAATCACCAGCATCTCAGATTAATTTCTGACTGCAGTAAAGCACCTTTTAAGATCCTACCTCCCAAAAAAATTCATGTGATGCATCAGAGACTTTGTCTTCTGGTGAATGTAATTTCTAACAATGACCTCAAATCTATGGGGATTGGCTGCTTGGGTCAATTCCCATATAAAGATTAAAAAAAAGGTGAATGTAAGTTAAGGAGCACACACAGGCCTCTGCAACAGAGGATAGAACCACAGGGTTTGAATCTGGTACAATTACTTTTCTTAATCAATAATACTGATTTGCCTGAAGGCAAGGAATCCTACCTCACTATGTTTGTAGATGATGCAAAGGTTACAATGTGAGGAGAAATGTATCAACTTACAAAGATATCTATACAGACTAAAGTTGGTCGGAAATGTAGTTGATGAAATCCAACCCAAGCAAATGTATAGTAATGAGGATGGGACAAAGTAAAAGATGGCCTCTATATGATTATTACCTATCAGAGAGTAAGCGTCAGGATACTGGGTGTGAGAAGGACTTGGAAAATACATCATCCCTAACTGTAGCAAGAGCTCAATACCAAGACAATAGTTCAGGAAACAATCTGTCTGCTAACAAATATCAGATAATATTTAGCAAGGTATCAATATCCTACATAAGGCCAAAACATGACTGCTTCTCACATTTGATTAATACAGCTAAAAAAGCACAAAGAGTTCATACAGATGATCCAAAAGAAGAAATCAAAGATGGTACAAGAATAAGATAACTAAGCTACAGGGAAAGGCTGGAGGCTTAAAATTTACTCACTTTGGAAGAAAGAAGACTGAGGGGTGACCTGATCACAACTTTTAAGTTTTTAAAAGAGACCAACAAAGTGGACACTGGACAGTTGACAGTTCTTTCAGAGATGTCAGGATAGTGCAACCAGAGGACATAACATGAAATTGATAAAGAAACTTGCAAAAAGGGACGTAAAGAAATACTTTGATGGTAAAACTGTGGTGGGTAAATGGAACAAACTGACAGAGGACATGGTCAATGCAGACAGCATACTTAACTTTAAGGGAATCAATCTCTCGCCATCATGTATGATGTATGTACTGATATACTAAATTTTCTTCAATCTACCCACCAACCAGGTAAACATGTCCTATGATTGGCAAAGCCTTTTCCAATCCCTGAATATATGAGAAGCAGTAAAGACACCATAATGGCACTTTGTCAAATGTTTACAAGTTTCTTGGAAGACTTGAGTCTGTCTACAATTGTTTAAGCCTACTACATAAAATATAAACAACCACTGATGTGTGCGCTAACAGCTAGGGAAGATCTGTAGCACTTAGTAATGAAGGAATGGGGGCCCAACCGAGTGTTTCTCTGAAATGCTTGGCTCATTTTGATTCACAAAAGGCAATGTTAAATACATCACATCATTGTCAACCTAAGGTCATTGTTGGAAAGAAAATTAACAAAACAGACAAAAGGAGTTCATGTGCAATGAGGTTTCTTTCTCTGTTGTGGCAGACTGGATTGTTAACGTACACTTAAAACTAATCATTTCACAGTGCACAACTTGTCCATAAGCAGATCAATTATATCTCATAACTTCAGTTGTCCATTTACAAATGAATAATGGGAAAGCAGAAGGTACAAACCTGTCCTTTATGCTTAAATGTCACAAAATTCAAAAGGTTTCTTGCAAGTGAAACAAACTTAATGTGCCTAGTAAGAGAGTCAACAAGAATCTGAGCCCTGTAATCATATTGCAATCTGAACTATGCTGGTTGTGAAGTGTCTTTACATATGCACATATTGAAGAAAAATGAACATGTAAAGTTTGGTTTTGAAAGCTAATTTCAATAAATCTAATGAAAGCATGACAAAAGAAACCTATGACTGGCACATGAAAAGCTTTCACAAAAAAACTAAAATTTTTAAGTTGATGTTTTCAAACATATAAAGGCTAAAGACTGTCTTATCTGAATGTGAATAGCTAATATAAACACAAATGAACTTAAAGATAATACACTTTGAAAGATTAATGTCAGCCTGTCATTAAATCTAATGATAAATATCTCATCCTCTTCATAAATGCAATTTGTTCAGTGCAAACTTTAAGGCTCATAAATTTACAAAATACATCAACTTCTTGGTAACTTTTTCAAAAGTGCCTAATCAAACAACTCTAAAGCTAGAATTCCCCCAGCTTCTTTCCCTCATCATAAAAGATTATTTCTTTATTCTACAGCGAAATAAAATCAACCATCAATTACGAAGTTTCTGACCTGTTTTGATGCTTCATGAACTTTCACTAGCTTATAGTATTCAGAATCATCCTCACGTCTGTTGTACTCCTTCACAATCATCTGAACAATCTCCATCGTCTGTCCATCGATTTCCAGTGGTTTTTCACTTCCTAAAAGTGAGCTAGTACTGAAGGAAGACCCTGAGCTAGAAGAGGTTGAGCTGAGACCAGTTCCCAGCGCAACAGGAACAATGAATTCATCCTGGGTTGAGGTTGGATATTCATCCTTGTCATAACACCTAATAGGGATAGCATACAATGTGTAAGTAACTACAGAATTTCAGGCAAATTACTGCTACCTATAAAATCCATAGTAAGAAAACTGATAGCTTATTTGCACAGCCAAGCACTATGGTTCCTGAAAAAGGCAGCAAGCCATCTCTGAAAATGTAAGCCTTAAAATGGAAAGAACACTAATGGAACATACAGCAAACATGTTTATACACAAATATATAGCACAAATAAACAAGCACATATAATCACACTACTTACATACTTTCCTTTGTACTTTACTTAAGGTCATGTATTTCTTACTAAACATAACTGTCAGTGTTAATGCTAGCCAAGGAGACTATTAATGAAATCATCTGTCCTGCATAAAAATGCAGTTACAAAATAGTGGCTTATACGATGAATATATCACTACAGTAATTGTACTCATAAAAAAACACACGTATAATAATTGTGAGATAAATCATAAAAATCTATACGCAACTTACTGTGCTGCAACAAGATCTCTAGCAGGAACCCATGGCTGGTCAACTACATGAAGGTCACATATTTTGGTGTCCTCAGTAGGATCTTGAGTACAAAAAGTCCTGTTGACATCTACACCAGTCAAGGTCTTCCTACAGTCTGACTCTGCCAGCTCAAGTGTAAGATAGTACTTGACACCATTTACTACCTACAAGCAATCACCACAGTTTTACTACAGTGAAAATACATAAACAGTATGTTCCAATACAACAGAAATTTTTTCAATGCTTCCTCAGAGTCTATACAGGATGAGCTGAAGGCTGGGCTATAAAGCTGTTTTCTCAACATATTTACTTTGGTACACAACCTATATGGTTCCTAAAAAATAGACCAGTGGCACTAAACACCACAATAAATGATGAGTCACTAGTAACTAGATATTAAAAAATAGCTGGTTACCTATCATATTATCAAAGCTAGCCATATGATACCAGCACTTTACTTCAGGCAATTCTGTCCTACAATCACTAAAATATAATTGCCCAGAATAAGCAAACCAACCATGTCGGTGGAGCAGCAATCCATAACCTCACATCATTTTGTCTAGGCTCAGGAGTGTTTTTCACTATCAAGAACTGATTTTCTAAGCCTGATTGGTAAGCCGAAATTACTGCCCATAATTAACTGGAAGATCAATCAACACAAAGGGTGAATGCCATTTAATCATATCATGCCTAACTTTATGCCTAAGCACTAAAAGTATTATGGCATTCATCATGAAGCTTACAGAGATATTTTTAAAAACTACATAGAAGACTTTATGTACAGAGACCTACCTTACAGCAAATTTCATTAACTCACTCTGAATGATTGAAGTGATACACAGGACATATAATGAATGTACCACATAAATATACTAGAATAATGAATTAAAAGGTGCATGAGTGTTTGCAGAAGTTGCTGAGTGCATGAGAGTGGGAATCAACATATTACAAAGTTCAAGTTTAAAGAACATCTCTGCTAACCTGGGTCTGGGCCTTGATGAGCCGAAGAACGAGGTGAAGTTCATCTTCATCAGCAGTTCTGTCATATTCTTTCAAAGCATAGTCTGCAATTTCCAGGATGATGGGGTCATTGAGTGGGGCTGGCTGTGGACAACCCAGACAGGAAGCATGCACAGGAACTACAAGTTCCTCTTCTACACTTCGCTAAAACATAATAAGTTTTGTAAATTTTTGCTCATCCTTAATGCTACTGTTACATCCACAACACTTCCTTTCTTTGGTATCAAAATCTCCTTAAGTCTGTTATTTCATATAGATATATAATTTTTCTACAAAATCTGAACAACACAACAATAGTTACATAATACTTCCAGGTGAACAATACAAAATCATTCTACTGTCAAGCCATTATGACAGATGTTTGTACAGGAAACATGGGTTCTTTGGTATATTTTCTAAACATCTCATGATTACAAAATAGCTTCATCTAATATTCACATTCTCTTAAAAGAATAAGCCATCATCCCATTTCTCCATCCAGACCCTGCATTCCCCTACACCTGGAACCTCATACATGCCATTGTCATATTTACCCAAGTATTTTAAGTATGCAATTTTGATAAAACAGAAACCTACATAGCTTATTTAAAACCATAAACTGGTGACATCAAGATATAAATTGGTGAAATTATCCCTAATGGATTTCACATTCATGCCATGAACCATATTACTTAATGCACATCAGCAGCATCACTAAACCAAATGTAGAGAATTATCTAGATGTGCCACTGAATTAGTTAAAATCTCCATGTCAGATACATACAAGTCCTTCATAAATATTCAAGTATGGGCCTAGAAACCATACATATTTACCATACATACTCATAAGAACCAATATACATACCAAAACATATTCTCTACTTCATTAATTCCCAAAACGTTTTCTAACAATTTTCAAGTGTCTGCATTCCTTCATGCATGCTTCCATGCCAAAATCACATTTTGTGTCAAACACAAGCATAAGCAGAGCCACATAAACACCCCCATGTATTCCAATAACAAATTTTTTTGCATATATTCAGTCATCTGTTCTGGATGATACCTCACTCATGCAGGAAATAGCAAGCAAATTTGAGAAGAAAATATATAGTCTGGTAACTATATCTCTCACCTTAGTGAGGTTGTGTTTGTGACACATTAACAACAGCCTCATTTGCAAACAGCTATTCTCTGGCTGACATGTATATTTTACCAAAA
>JAUTXX010549652.1:0-10352 GCA_032273605.1 Panulirus laevicauda
TCCCAAGGGCCCAGGACGACGGGGATAAGACAATATCGCTTTTCTTTACGCATACACACACGAGGATCAATATATCTCGCGTCGCTAGTGTATGTATATCTCGCGTCACTAGTGTATGTAGTGTCACTAGTGTATGTAGTACTTGATGTGACACACACACACACACACACACACACACACACACACACACACACACACACACACACACACACACACACAGATACTGGGCACTGAGTCTCTTCCCTTCATCGTGCATGGGTCAAGGTCGCGTTATAAAAGCAGTATTATAAAAGTTTTCGAGTTTAAATGTTAAAATTCTAATTTTCTCGTCTCGGAAAAAAAAAAAAAATAAACCTCCCCCACACACCGTTCTTTTAGTTCTGGTTGACTTCCCTGAAGATGGTTCCTTTAGGAGATTTTTTAAGATATTTTCTTGTCTTTTCCTGTATTGCATCGGTTGTAAATGAGATATCAGTGCAAGAATTAAACTTCGTAGTATTCCGTAATGAAATTATCCATATAATTTTTCGCTTCCAAATATATATAAATCTTTCCTCGTATTGGTTATAAATGTATGGATAATGAAATGTATAACAAGCACATACATATACACTAACAACACGCTTATATACATTTGCGAGTGTGTATATAATACATATATATTTCCAAATGGTTACATCCACCACTTATTTCTTTCTCGAAATGCATATTACACTTGACCCAAAGGAAAAGAATATTTTCTTCGCCAAAACTGAATGTGCCAAGCGCATTTTGTTTCCCTCATCACATTGTTGGAAAACACTGGAGAGAACCCATTATGATGTCTGTTCCCCTGTCATCCTGTCTCCATTTAGGAGCCAACACACAGTGGAGGAGCCCCAGGGGAAAGGAGAACCACTGTGGTGCGTTCTGGTCGTAAAATACCATCGAGAATGCAAGAAATTGGAGAATCAAGGGGAAAGATAAGATTTACGTAGAAGGATGGGTAGTATAGAAGGCTAAGGAAGGGTAAAGGAGAATAAAGGGAGTTTTTGGGTTGTTTTAATTTTAGGAGTGTCCAGAGGACGAACAAATGGTTTGGGTATTGAGTTAAGACCTATTTTATTCAATCATGTTTGTTAAAGATTCTGTACACTACCTACGTAATATTCTGGGCTCTCAGAGAAGTGGTATGATTTGTAAAGATGACCCTCGACATTGTCAAAGTTATTCCTACCATTTATGAAAGAGAACGGAAGCGACCCCTCATTTGCATATACACTCCAAGGTTCATCCCTTCCTCCCAGACCAACCCCCACTCCCCATGATGAATGAATCATGACGAATCATTCATCAACTCGCACGTACTCCCAGAATAATTCTCACGCTTCATGAATCACCCGAAGCGACTTGAATCTTCTGAATTTCCCGGAGCGACCCTCCCTCATCCCCTGTGAATCTTCCTCACTCCTCATTCTCACAACTGCCTCACTCCTCATTCTCACAACTGCCTCACTCCTCATTCTCACAACTGCCTCACTCCTCATGAGTATCTCTGGGGTACTGGGCTTCCTTCCTCTTCCCCTTACCAGTGAATCGCCAAGAAGATGCCTCACTTTTTCAAAGGGATCTTCTAAGGTCGACCCCAGAGTCGTGTGAACAGCTCTGAAGATCAGCGAGGATTCCAAGCCCATCAACAGGTTTTCCACCACAATATATCGTCCGCGAAGGCAAGGTGGCTAAGGATTGGACCTCAACATCACAAGGTCTTCTCACACGCGTTCCGACACTCGGTTGAGTTACATCCTCAGCACAGTCGTAGTTGCCAGACTGATATCGGTCTTTTTGACTGAAGGGAAGATGGAGGATGTTCCCCTTGCACTGAATGATGATAACTTTACGATCGTCCAAAAACGCCAGCGAATGAAAACGACAAGGGGATCTGATACATAAATGAGGACTATGGGATCATCTTTTACTATCGTAGAACTAAAAGACGATCCTTCCTTGAATGAAGACTATAATACAACCTTTCGGTGAGGAGGAGTACAGGATGATCCTCCGTTGAATGAGGTCTGGCTCAGAACCCACTTGTCCCAGCAATCACCCTACCCAGCACCCCACCTCACTCAGCAACCATCCTACCAAACACCGACCTTTCCCAGCACCTACTTTCACCAGCGCTCACTCGGCCCAGTTCCCACCCGACCCTAAATTCAGATAGCGCCTGACTATTTTCCAAAGCACACAACACACCATTCCCTTGTATACTCAGATCCTTTTGATGCTGGCTTATCGCGGGGCGCGCGACAATATTCACTCCTACTGGAGCCAGTGTGTACTGCTATTCACAGTATCAACGACTGGAGACTTTTTGAAAAGGTTCTTCAGGACATTGAAGCAATACGTTGCTTGTCAGGTATCCTGAAGTGTTCAGTGACAGTTCTGCAAGTCTTCCTCCACCCAGTGACATGGGTCAAACATCTCAACAGAGGATCGAACGCGACATTCTAAAGAGCATTTGAGATAACCTCAAAAAAAAACTGTAAAAATAACAACCCCCGAAAGAAGTGACTTCGTCAGTTTTTAAGGAAAAAAGAAGACTCGAACTCCTTTGAAATGTACTCAAAAAGCTTTACTTTCAGTGATGACTACAACCATAAACACTATATAAGAGATCAGAGTCTATATCAGATATTTGTGTACTGAGTTGGATCCAGCTTTTGTACTACGATTACCTGTAACTTGGAGTTGTGTTGCCGTAAGACTAAGAAGAAGACTTTGAGCAAAAAGTAAGAGATGAGAAGCGGGAGAGAAATAAGTCCAGTTACACATGAGATGAAGTGCTGGAACTGTGGTGTCTATCATCATCTCTTGGTACCAGACTGGTCGTAACAGCATCCAGTCTCGAACTCTGTGGTGCTGCCACATAACAATAGAAGATCTCAACTGAACATTCACGACTTCATACACCGTCCATGGCATCCCCAAGTTTATACACAACGTTCGTGGTTTCTCAGTTTCCTATACACCCCATCCACTAAATCCCCCACATCCATTATACACCATCTACTAACCAACCTCTCTGGCTCTAATAGACTATTCACTAGCCTCTCTCGCTCACATGCACTGTCTCCTGACCTCCAATATCCTATTTCACCATCAATTAAGCTTCCCATTTCAGTAACGGTTAACCGCCATAAAGCGTCTACTGGTCTACCACATCCTATTACACCGTCCACTGAACTTCCAGCGGACGACCTACCTCGCCTTCCCACACGGAAATACAAAACGACAGCTGCCTTTCGTCCTGGTTAATGAGGTACGACCCCAGTACTCCCAGTACACTAGACGACCTTTCTCCCACCCTAGCAAGCAAGGTGTGACCCTCATCCCTAACCCACACACACCAGACGACTCGCCTCAAGTCATCTTAGCTACCTAACTACGACTTCCTCATCTCTACACGTGCACCGGACGACCCACCTCCCTCTCATCCTAGCTCGCAAGGCACGACTCCCTCCTCTCCCCTCCACACATACACCAGACGACTTGCCTCCCGTCCCAGCAAGCGAGGTACGACCACAATTCCCAAACCAATTACAGCGGGAGGCTGCCTGGCATGGACTCATCGCTAAAAGGGGTTGACAAATGGTGTTCGATTCCTGGAGTGGGGATGCCACATACTGCTTGCTCCTTCCTTGGCACCTGTGCCTTGGTGTACATTGTACGCCTCTTGTACAGGCAGCAGAACACGCCTGACCTCGAGTGTTCTGGTAGAATGGTTCACATGTGAGCACAAGTCAGCATGACGATCTTGGGGTTGACGGTAAGGCAGGTGGACTCAGCATTGTGGCAAGTATATGCTTTAAGGTTTAGTTCAGCATGGTGCCATGGATAGCTCCAGGCTTGGCTCAGCATGGGGGCCATGGACAGCTCCAGGCTTGGCTCAGCATGGGGGCCATGGACAGCTCCAGGCTTGGCTCAGCATGGGGGCCAATGATGCAGTAGGAGAGATGCTGAGTCTGGCGCCAAGATGATGATGCCGTGGTGGAGATGCTGACGCAAGTCTCAGCATAATTTATATGACGATGAGTTTCACATCAACGTGATGAATAAGGTCAATATACTGACTTGTACATACAGATGTACTAACAGCTTCCACACATTGGTTTTAATCTCTTCCACATACTGGGACATACGTACTGACACATTGCAGCATATCACCTACAAACAGACAAATTGTAAAAGAGTGACTGACACATACATATAAGTGTTGACTGTCACACTGTCTCGATTAGCGTTACATACTCAAACAATGACTGTTACAGTGATACATACTAATGGTAATTGACAGATACAGCCTGATACACCCTTATACACACTACTACATAATAACAGAGATTTTCCTTCCAGTTCGCAGTCACATACTAGCCCAAACACTGGTAAATAAATGTACAAGTCACATATCAAATGACACACTGATATACGCCTTGTGTTGCTATCATGAAACTTTAGACATTCAAAAATCCTCTCAGAGCCTTTCAAATAGTTTTCCTTATCTTCCTTTTCCTTTCACTGGGAATGATAAGAATTTCGGTGGAGTTCATTGAAATGACCGAATTACGATAAGCCTAGGGTGGAGGAGGCCATGACTCTCTCTTTTGTGGAAGAAAACTTGGTGAAAACACAAACGCTTTTATACTTAAAAAAGTGACTGTAATCTTGTGTTACCAAGTCTTGAATAAAAGAGAGAGAGGGGGAGAAGCTTTTTGAATCAACAAACACACGTTCTCTCTACTGAGAAACACACTAGCACTTGGTTGACCACATAGTTGATGGATGGAAGCATCTACTGACTGACTGATGTTGGACAGAAGCATCTCCTGCATATCTATATGTGGGTACTGTATGGATGGATTGGCGTCTCGTATGTAACACTTGTCTGACCACTTACACTGGGGTTGAAGCTGGACGCAGACTCTAGGGAACAACGCGAAGGAAATCGCGCGTAACGTCGGGAACCCATGATGTATGTAGTGAAATCGGGTGACCGAAATCCGCAGAGTTTAATTCCTTTCTCTCCGACGTCTTGGTATAGAGAAGTAGCTGCCTCATGGATCGGGGCTCTCGGAATAGCAGCTACTGTATTTGGGAGGCTGGACTCAACAAACACAGCAGGACAAGTGAGGACACACCAGAATCATTAACCATAGTAGGTGCACATAGCAGGGTCAGAGCAGGAGCACAGACGGGGCCACAAGATGGATGGACACGACACAGCAGACCACCAGTACTCAGACCCCCAGGCAAGTGTTATCCTACGTCAGTATAATAATAGTGGACTCATGTTGGGGACATTATTAAGAGGAGCTTCCAGGGTGAAATGAGGACTTCTCCTGTGGCCAAGATGACCGGGAGAATGTAAAGACGTACTTACCTTAGAGAAGATGACCGGGTGAGTGTGAGGGCATTACGTACCTTCGAGAATATGACCAGGTGAGAGTGAGGAGGGCACGTACCTTAAAGAAGATGACGGGGGTGAGTATGAGGTCATTACGTACCTTGGAGAAGACGAGAGGCTTTGGTCCAGCCGTGGTGTGGGAGGCGTGGCCATGGCGGCCGTCCATTGCGAGGGCGGGGTCACGATGGAGGAAGAGGAGGAGGCAGCCAGACACGCCAACTGTCTACCTTCGCCATCTAGGATCTTCCCTCCCTCACCCCGCACTCACCACCACCTCCACGGCTGAAAGACAAAGGGATCCTAGTGTTACCAAACAGACTACATCACCTCCGTTAACAGGAGTCAGTCTTTTACTACGATGCTACGCGGGTGGGTCACCCCGCACCTCACAGCCACACCTCCTAAAGCTGTTAAGAAATCAGTCCAGGTTAGAGAGTCAGGGTGGGATGAAGCTATCAGGTATAAATTGGCAAAATCATTATATAATCTCGCTCTCGCTGAGGTACCTGAGATGGCCTGGGATCATTAGCACCCTCCCAGGAGTCGGGAGAACAGAGGCGGAGCCGCACACAGATATTGATGAGGTTCGTATTGCTCAAGGATTCAGTTTTTGTCTGGAGGATAAACCTATAGAAGGTCCAGGTGTGAGGGGGGGATATGTGGCCTGAATCTTGCTCACACCTGCTGCCTTCATTGTGTGTGTTTGTGTATGTAATAGTAATGATATTGCAGCTGCTACTACTACTACTACTACTGTGACTACTACGAAGGCTACTACTACTACGACTAATACTACTACTACTACCACTACTAATACTACTAATTATCATAATGATAATGATGATAGTGGTAAATATCTTCTGGTAATTCAACATGACAGCCTATGTTCTAACAACAAAGGCGGAAGCACAGACATCAGATTCGAAACACCGTAACACAGTATTTGAACAGTCAAATATATAGACAAAAATTGCGTTCCCACAGTTCACTGTTAAGACGAGGTGTCACCCTGGTAATGACTGGTTCTTTGCAATGCTCCGTCCTGCCACAAGGTGACAAGTACAACTTCGGGGGGAGGAACACGTAGCAGTGGTGGCAGGAGGTTACAGAAGATGGCGACCAGGGTTCTACCAAGCTCAAGACAGAGATATTATAGCTGTTGGACCGTAAGGTTTCAGAAGACTTCACCGTCTAGACGAACCTTACGTAATATATCTTTCTATTCTTATCTTTCGTGTGAGACAAGAGCTGCATATTCCATTTGTGTTCTGACGCGTTACATTGCTCACTGTAACTCATGTCTCTCCTGCGAACATCACCACATCACTGGTGTTTTAAGCTGCCTCACTGATCCTGTGTTCGACGCATCCGCGCCTCTCAGGTGTGGTGGTGTGGGGCGAGGGCTCGGTGGCGAGTATGTGGGAAAGAGACCCACAACCTCAAACCTTTGTTAATTAATTTCAGAAAATTGCATTAGGGACCGACAGCTACCCCACACCACCGCTCTAGCACCTCTGATTAATGAAGGTGTTCAGGGGTTACCTGGACCAGTGGAGGTACACTGGACCAGAAGCTACGGGTGTCAGTGGTTCTTGGGCCAGTATAGGGGGAGGGGACATGGAACCTGATGTCTCAAGTGTGAGGAAGAGCTGGGGCCTTGTAGGTACTAGGGAGGGTGTTGAGTGACAGGTATGGTGTACATCTGGTCCAGTGGAAGGATACCTGGAAGCAAAGGAGAAGGTCAACATGATGCCTGGTGAAGTGGAGGAGTGTCACTGCGTCAGCTGGGGTACCTGGTACCTAGTGCTAGGAGGGTGGAATGTCACTGTGACAGCTGGGGTAGAGGGCGTACCTTGTGCCAGGTAATTAAGGCGAGAGTGACAGCTGGCACAGTGGAAGTACCTGGTGCTAAATATAGGGTTGTGGTGTGACGTCTGTGGAGGTAGACCTACGTTGAGCCAGAGGGAACGGTGGGTCTAACATCTAGACAGGTGTAGGGATTACTGACGAGATATGATGGTAGGAGTGACGCATCCATACTCAGTGACTGATTTCCTCTAGACTCACACAAACACCCTCGCTGATCATAAGCAATGAAATCCTTTCATATACTACAGTAATTCGTCCTTAACGAGCTATCCACGTAGCTTTGCACACACAGATTTGGCTTAAACGTCTATTCCTAACGGTTCTCTCCCTCCACCGCGTCCGAGCTGGTTGACAGGTGGCGCCTACCTGAGCACCTTCCCCTAATCTTACTTTACTGCTCGTCGAGAGGCTGTTACTCACCCCCTCCACTTTACCTTCCCCTCCTCAGTCTATCCTGGTAGTAGACAGGTGGAGCCTCACCTGTCGTGAGATCCTCCCCCCTTACCCAATGCTGGTAGACAGGTAAAGTATCACCTGTCCACCTCACACCAACCACCTACCCCTGAGGTGCCTCTGCTTCCCCGTAAGGGTAATGTTATCTGTCATCAGTTCCATCTCTATCTCCTCTCATCCGCTTCCTCTCATCGCCGTCTTAAGTGGCAATTTCCGCTGTCCTCAGCTGTTCACACTTTAAGATTGACGCGACAACTTCATCCAGTGTCACTTCTATGCAGTGTCGTCATCCTCTTTATTCTTCTTCTTATCTTTGCTGTTCTTCCCACCTCTCTATCCACCAGTACTTACTCTTGTTCTTCTCTATCTCCCTCTTTTACCATGCCTTCGAAAACCTCATCTGCTTTTTTCCTCATTTTCCTTCACTGTTGTTTCTCTGGCTCCTAATAAGAATCCTCCTTCGTTTCCTCAGACGAAGGAAGTTCCTCTGGGCGGTCATGCTCTCACCCCGACACACACTTCTGCCCGGCCACTCACTGCCTCTCGAGACTGCCTTGTGCTGGAGATCACCTCTGCACGGGTGGACATCCAGCCACCTAACCAAGTGAACTCTCTCTCTCCTCTCTCTCTCTCTCTCTCTCTCTCTCTCTCTCTCTCTCTCTCTCTCTCTCTCTCTCTCTCTCTGGTCTGTCCAACACCTGGGGGGGTATACCTTAGCACCCTGGGATACAGAATGTCTAGTACCCAGTGCAGGCGAGGTTCTCTTTAACACGCCACCTCCAGTGTAAAACTCCCTACTAACGTTATCATTCAGGTGCGTTGCCTTAACCACGAGCAGCCAACAATGTGACCCAAGCTCATTAATGACGTCTGTACGGGCGAGGTTCCTTAATTATGCCATTCACAGAATGAGACGACCCACTCATGCTATCCTTCCGGAGCATAATCGTCCCCACTCATGCCACGGTGTGGAAGGCAAACCCTCTCGTGCTTCCAGCCCTTCTGTCTAGCCTCACTCTCTCCATCCAGAGAGTGTGAGGACTACCTCTCCGAGCGCCCTTCTTGTATAATGCCTCTCATCCTCGCCAACTACAGTGTTGAGGCCTCCTCTTCTCTACTGCTGCCTGGAAGCCTCTCTCTTCTTTATGCTACCTAACAAGCGTAGTACCTCCCTCCCTCTTGCCTCACCTCACCCTGTGGTGCCGGCGGCCCGCTTCGCTTTCTGTAAACGTCAGTCGACCTGCTCTGGTTTCCATAACACACATCTGTCCTCTTATATCCAGGATCCCTCTCTGGTCGCTCCATTTCCGTGGTGTTTTGACGAATCAGCCTCTCTTCCTTGTCCCTAGCGACGGTGGTGTTCCTTAGCGACCTGACACACAGGATCTGCTGAGGACACCCGTGTTATGTGGACGAATCGGGGGACGTGAGCAGGCCCCTGAGGGGAAAAAGCCTTGGCACTTATCCGCCGGCAAGGGAACATGGCAAAAAAGCCCCTAGAATTTGAGACTAATCAATTAGCTGCGTGTCTGTCTTGAGATTTGGCTAGGGATGGCCTCCACATCCGGGCTTATAAAACTGCTCCTAGGGTAGGTGGGCTGTCTGCCATGCACTCGCGGCCTACCTGAAACCCTTCCTTTCGGTGTGTGTCGCAAACACAGGAGGAGGAGGAGGGGGCGATCCTCAAGCAAACACGTCCTAAGGAAAGATCAGCTGTTGTATGTGTGTGAGCATGACGGACCTGACATTCGTGAGTGTGGCCTCTTGTGTTGAGGGAGGAGGAGGTTGGTCGGGGTTCCCAGGACTGCTGCAGATGTATGCGGCCGGCCTCATCTGTATGGGCAGCCAGGGGTCGACGGGCTCAGAGTAATGCTTGCCTGATCTTTACAATGGTGGGAGTGACATAGCCTCACTTGACGTGGCTTGGGAGGACAGCGTCGGGAAGTGGGTGGCGTGGCGTACATCAGTCTCAGCTGCTTCGGTCGTGTAGGTGGGCGGCCTCATGAATACGTGGATGTAAGTGGGCGGACTCATGAATGAGTGTATGTAGGTGGAGGACTTTATGATGTGAGTGGTGTAGGTGGACGGTCTTTATGTCAGTGGGGGCGACTGCTGTGGGTGGACGGCTTCGCAGGTGGCGTAGATGGGCGTTTTCATTATCTTAGTGGGTGGTGCAAGTGGGAGATCTCCTGTGAGTGGGTCGTTGCATTTGAATAGGTGGCGTGATGAGTCAGACCCAAAATGTTATAGGAGGATTAGATGGTTCCACTACGATGAGGATATGTATGAGGTAGGAGGGGGTGTGATGTTGGTGGTGTGTTGGTGGAGTGTTGGTGGTGGTGGTGGTGGTGGTATATGGGGGAGGGAAGTGAGCACTCAGTGGGCCTCCATCCCCTATACATCGCATTCCTACCATACAGACTTATGAATGTTCCGACAACATCCAAATTATCATAGATTGTTTACGTTTCAGCTTCCATGTAGCAGCCGACATTGCTTCTTAAACACACAGCTGCTGGCCTAGGCCAGGGTGAACGTGTGTGTGTGTGTGTGTGTGTGTGTGTGTGTGGGTGTGTGTGTGGGGGTG
>JAUTXX010549673.1:0-10352 GCA_032273605.1 Panulirus laevicauda
CAGTACGACTTTTGGTACTAGAGGTGGTTACTGAGCCTAACCTTTATACATGACAGCCACACACTGAGCAGCACTCTGGAAAAGCGCCCACATTTTCTCGTTGGCTGCGTCCGTTTCAGCACGAAGGTGTTCCTGGTTGTCTGCCTCGTTCTCCAGCTCCTGCACTGTCTGTTGCTCCCATGAAGTCACCCAGTAGTCACTTAGCACATCCTCATCAGCGTCACGTCCTTCACTCATGTTTTCTGACAACCACGAGGCTCGCAAGTCACAGAATAAAAAGTTCAGAGGCAATATTCACAAGAGCTGGTCTCCACCCAAGTAGTCAGCTGTGATATGTTTTGTCGATGTCGCAAAGGTGTTCCAATAATGTTATTATTCCATGAACATCCACCGTTTTTCATATATTATGTAATTCCATCATATATTCAACTTTACCGTCCAATTCAAGCGACTTATATGAGAACTAATTAGAATTTAATTTTGTTTTGGATCTTATTTTCCCCAGCCGTAATCATTACAAGACTTTGTAGGAGGACAAGGACAAACCAGGCGTAGACTGTCCTCAACGAGGTAATTCGAACGACAAACATACATTTGGCACAATCTTCAAACACTACTGATATGGTCGACGTGACGTAAATGCTAAACGTGAAGCTAAATCACGTCTCTGTCGATACCGGTGTTAATAATTCCGTACAAATAAACCTAAGCTTACGATCAGAATTTATTTGTGGACATTTGTTTACATGTGCTCAACTAACAGTCATTAAGACTGGCAAGGTGGAAGGCAATGTGCTACTGACTATATTTTATGTATAGTTAAGTCATTTCTCTTCGTACTGGTATTATTGAAGCTTCATGACTTATCCTTGCTGCAAATCTAGATTTGATCTCATGTCTCGAACCGAAGATAAGGCGTTGCTAGCTGGGTTTTGATTCTTGATTGAAACCATATTATCTAACTTGTGTCTGTTTCTCAGATTTTTTTTTTTATTATTGGATACCTGCTTATACAGAGAGTAGTCATGTTTACAAAAACGTTACAGTAAATGCTGCTTTTAAAGTTATTTAAAGAGTGCTTATAACGAGAGACATTAAAGAATGGGAAAATTAATCTGTAAGGTATATATATAATTAGAAGCATAAAATTAAAGAAAGGGTAAAACTACTTAAAAAGCAGATCTTTATTGATTAATGAAAATCAACCTTGAGATGCAAATCTTTATTGATTGATGAGAATCACATCAAACTGCTCTTATGGGTACAAGTCCTATTTAGACCCAGTTCATTACTGCACCTTTTGAATTATTTTATTGTGTAGATTAAGAATGGTGTTGTATTAATTTGAACAGAGTTTATCTTTTATGCACATAAGTGATGAGAGATATGAAGATTATGGAAAATGTTGGGTTCATTAATGTAAAACACTTGTAAAAAATCAACAGAACTTTTAATATTCTCACCAGATTTCCTTTAGCAGGCAAGGGTTTTCTGATTTCTTGATGTTTTAGTAAAAATGTACCAAACACTCACGATTAAACATGTCACTTGCCCACCCACATGTGTAGAGAAACATAAAAGATCAACAGGCTGTTCATACCATTGCCCAACCCGCTGCAGCTTCCAGCAGCGGACCACATTGGGACTGGTACATTTCTCTTTTAAATCCTAGCCACTAAGGGCAAAGTTGAGTTCATAGGTCCTTTTGATTTTTAGAAGTGTTGCACCTTTACATTACTGAACCCCACATTTTCTTTGCTCTTTATAACTTGTTAGAATAACCTTAACTAATATTGTAGAATAAAACATAATGCCAATAGGTACACCTGTGTACCCTCATGTTTTGCTCTTCATCTGTTAGTGTAGATAGGAATTCAGGCTGAAGGTATTTTAATTTCCCTGTAGTAAATGCCTATGAAGTGGGTATGGGTACGCTGACATACGCACATTCTGTTTTGCCGACCGCACATTGTGTTCCTGTAACCTCTCTCCATTTGATAAGGTGATAAGGGTTATGTGTACCAGAGAAATTATGAGGTTAATGCAACTGTAGATAAGGCACCTCTAAAATATCAAGAACCTATAAAAACCTCACTTTTAACTAAATAGTACTTAAAGTATACCAACATTACATTCATCTCTTCTGGGAATTGCATGCATACTTGCTGTGTTGTGTGTTTGTTCTCATCTGGTGCTATTTTGGCAGTGCAGATTCTTGAGTGAGACTGTTATATTTCAACTAAAATACTGTATTGAGCAATTGAATAAACTTTAACCACTAGGGAAGTTAAGTGAGGATTTCATAGATTCTGTTTATTTTACATTAATAAACTCCACAGTTTCTTTGATGAGAGTACTATCAACTTTAATAGTGTTAAATATTAAAGATAAGATAGTCAGGTCCTCATCAGGTATTTATTCACAATGCCAATGTACCCAATATCTTGATTTATTCTCATCCTTTTCTCTATAGTAGGGTGAAGACACTTTGTGAGTACTTTGGTGTACCAGTAGCCAGTGCCTAAATCATAATGGGCCATATCATGAGCAGGCTTTCTTATTATGTTCTCCAAACTCTACATTGCCATTGCAAAACAAGATCACTCAATGTCCAGCATTAATTGTGATGCAGGGCTAAATTTCACGTGCACCATTTCATTTAGATTCTGACCAAGCTACATTTAAAGTTGGAGTTATTTTTTCAAAGTTGTTCTCCAGTCAGTGAAGCTGCAATACATTGTTTTGAGAGTAAAAATTTATTTTAGCTCTGCATCAAAACCAATTTTGGGAAATGACAACTTGATGTTGTAGGTGCTGTATTTGGTTGTGATTACAGAAATAACTGTAGAGGACTGATCAGTGTCATGAAACTGGTATTTATTAACCATTTCACTTTCATTATCACATATATGTGAATCAGTTTCCAATACCTTGTGCTAATTTTAGGAATGCATAACATTAGTTACCTGGCTGCTCTGTATTGTCCTAGGATGTGCTGCCATTTGCATCACACCCAGTATGGATATGTCCCAACAGTCATCAGTTTATTACAGTTGTAGATGCATAAGAAATATTGAGAATGTTGCTCTGATGATAAGAACACGTATTATACCAGTGCAAGGTTAAAGATGATTCGGATGCCTGATACCTCTGTTCATAAAGTGACAGTTATAGTGTATGGTAATAGTTACCAACACTTGTAAGAAAAAAAAGTTTCTCTTCCCAAAACAGTTTTCCAAGGGAAAGGACATTAATTCTACAAAAAGGTGTTGTCATATCGGGTGCCTAAAAAGTTTTCATTGCTTTCTACTGCTAGGGCTGTGGTGGATTAAATGTTCTTTGCTTCATATCTCACAAAGTATCCCAGTTTTGATTGGAGCAATCTTGTGGCATGCCCCTTAGCCAGTTGGCTGGTTATGGAGTTTTGAGAGTGGATATGTTAAAGAATGAGGAAAGTTTTATGTTGAAAGTGATGATGGAGGAAAGGTTGATACTGTGGTGAATGGAATAAATGTGTTGTTAATGGAATAATAAAGTGAATAGACTAAAAAAGAAGATGCATTTATATAAAGTGTTGAAAGAGTTTTGGGTTCTGGTATGAAGAATGAAATAACAATGTAATGTTTGGAAAAGTTTCACTGTGGACCAGTCAGCAGTATGACTTGAATGTTTGTATGGTATAACTATAGCAGACAGTATTGCAAGATTTCTTAAAAAGAGACTGTTAGCAGTTTTGGAACTTTTCTGGAAATTTAGATAAATGAGGGTGATATTGAAAATTGAATGAAGGAATTTTTATGGAAAATTCAATAGAGAACATTAATTAGTACCATTATATCATTTTATGTGGAGAAGGTCAATAGGTATGTCAATGGTTGCATAAGCTAGATTTGTCCCATTTGCCTTTTGGTTATTATTATTTTTCATTTCTATTTTTATAGGGAGGTGTAAGACGAAGTTGCTTCTTAACAGCTAAGACAGCCCGAGAAGCCCATGGAATTATGACCACCATCAAGAAATACCCCAATCTGCCTGTACATATTGTTGAGGATCACAACGATGCCTTGTATCATATCTTACGTGCAGTGGGATCTAAGCATCTTCCATTCACCAACAACCTTCTTATCCACTTTGATTCCCACCCCGATTTGCTTATTCCAACTGAACTCAAAGCATCAGAGGTTTATGATGTCCCTGTTATGCTTCAGAAATTAAGCATTGAGAACTGGATTCTTGTTGCTGCCTTTACTGGACAAATATCCTCAGTTGTATGGATTAAACCACCATGGTCAAACCAAATAGAGAATGGCAATTACAAATTCCTCATTGGAAAGCAATCAGGTACTGATAAAATTAGAGTTTCTTGCCCTGCTTTATATTTTGTGGGTGAAATGGTGTATTGTAAACCAGATAACCTTGAAAATACTAAAGAAGTAAATCTTTTTGTCCACACACTAGGATTTGAACCTAATGAAAAGTTGGAACAAGATATCAACACTTTGATTCAAGGACATGGAAAGAATTACATATTAGATATTGACTTGGACTTTTTCACTACAATGAATCCTTTTGTTTCAATGCATGATAAAGTCAACATGTACAATAGGCTCAAGAATATATATAGTTTTAATTTCACTGCTTCACAAGAAAGTGATATTATAGATGCACAGTTAAAAAAACGTTATGATCAAATAACAACTCTTGGAATGATATTTTCACATCTTCAGGAACTAAAAGATACTGATCTCATTCAGAGAAAGGTTTTTGGTATAAGTGAATCTATAAAAGATAAACAGGTAAGAGAATCTCTAATAGAATTGATTCAGGACTTATCAAATGAATATGGACCTGAAGTTGACTGGGAATTGGTTCATGATGCAGGATGCACATTTGATGATGAAAGTCATGAGCTTCCTCACCACATATCCTCAGATGATGAAATAGACATACTGATGAAATTAACTAGCAAGCTTATCACCTCATTCCCACCACCAACAGTAGTAACTATTGCTCGCTCAAGCCTGGATGATTATTGTCCACCTGACCAAGTTGATATGGTGCAAGAAAGTGTTTGTGAGTTTCTCAGCAAAACATATAACATAGTTTGCAAAAAACACTATGAAGATGCTGAAGGAGATTGAAACGTGAAAAATAAAGGTGTATTTGATGTCAATGGTGCTATATTTTAGTATATTCATGTATGTCTAGTTTTTCTCATAAAATTATATATATATTGTAGCTCATATAATCAAATGCATCCAAAAAATTTCTTCATTATCTCACTGTACCTTTACATTGAACTTGCTTGTTTTGTTTCAATAATGATTTTGACAGCTTTGGTCATTATCCTGCCTAATACACTTCCGCTTAGGGATAATTCCCTTAAGTACTTTCATTTTCTTGGCAGATCTGTATCACATACTGTATTTGGGGTTATTCTATCCATTGCAGGTTCCTGAAGTTTTCTATCCACAGCATCCACAATGTTTTATCCTGGACGCTTCACATGATCAGACTCATTCCATTGACAGGACATCGACCCCAGTATACCACATTGTTCCAATGTGGTAGGGTCACAAATAATATCCATCATCACCCAAACCTTTTTTAATTGCTATCCAGAAAACTAGCAATTAGTTTTGAAGATCCTTTCAATGCTCTTAGTTCTTATGATGATAGACTAAGAGGGGTTTCAACTTTAAGTCACCTGAAGCACAACTGCCCAGAACTAAAGTGAGGCAGTCTCTTGCACCTTGAAGCCAAATGTTCATTTCTCTTTTCTTGATCAACATTCCAATGTGCCTCTAAATTACCATTAAAGGTATTTATTTTGCCTTTGGCAGTAGTCTTGGAAGAAATTGTTTTAAAAATCCTCCTATTCCACATGGGTATGTTCTTATGCTTGTAGGAGAGACAGTAGAGGAAAATAAAGTAGGCTTTGAAAACTAAAAAACTTTTGCTCTCCAAGGCAACGTCCCACAGGCATTTTTCATCCTGGTTTTCTTACCCAGCCTTGCTTTCCCCAAATTTTTTGAAAATTTCAAAAATTTAAAATCATTTGTGACTGCTTTTGGGTTGGCAACCACAGTCTGTGAATTGTGGGCTCAAGTATAGGCTGGAAGTGAGCAGGTTAATGACATCATCCAGGTGGTGGTCATAACTGAGGGCAGGCATGAAACAAGCAAACTTTTGCAAACACGTATTGTGTAATTAGCAAGGGTTACGGCTAGTTCTTCCTCACCAGCAAGGTTAGAAGGTTCAGATCCTAATATTACCAAAGAACATATGTTTACATGAAAATGTTTGTTTTCAAAATACATTTTCTTTTACTGATATTGATTTGTGAATAAATTCATATTTGAAATTTTTGTTATATGTTGCAATAATTCCTCTGCAAAACCTTCCTTTATAAATCTATTTTCTAGTCAGATGCAGTTGCCTCTTAATAAAATATCATTATTTTGATATAGTCCTGTAATTGAAAGTATTATATGTAGACCACCATACATAACAGTATGTAAGTAAATAGCCAGAATCAGATTTTTTTTATATATACCTTCAGTGAGATCAGTTTGAGGCCTTCTTTCCATTTAGTGGAATATAGAGCTACAAAGCATGCTGTTTTGTTACAAATTGTAAAAGTGTTTATTTTCTAAATATCTTTCCCTTTTAGTGAAGCTTGTGATATCCATTATCAATTAAACAGTAAATAGATGTATATTGAATTTACCAGAGTTTAGGGGCGACTACAGCAATTACAGAATGTAAATATCTTAATTTCCTAACTACAGTGAATGATTAAGTGTATTGCCTGAAGATAATTGCTTTTCAATTAAACATGACTATTGCAAGTAAACAGAAAGAAGGTGTTTTTAAGTTCTTTACAGTTTAGAGGCAATTTAATGAAGGGGATATTTTAATTTCCTTTCCACGAGATTTTTTTTTTCATAAATACCATACTTTTCATACCATATATACTTGGTTTACCGTTTTCCTTGTTCCTTCCACTTCTGATGTGTGTAATCTCTTAGTTATCTTTTCCTCACTCATCCTGTCCATATGTCGAAACCATTTCAGCACATCCTCTCCACCTACCTCATAAATACTCCTCTTACTACCATACCTATCTCTTTCTCCATCATTCCTTAGCCAGTCATCCTGTCTTACACCACATATTTGAAGAATAAAAAAAAAATACATATATAGATAAATGTCCATCCTTCAGCCTATGAATTAAGGGCTCATTGCAACCTTTATAAAGTTTATTTACTACCTGAGGTGCACATTTAGACATCTCATACAAGCATGGAATGGACCACAATAGTCAATGATGGATTTCTGGAAGTCTTTAAATATGATGAGGCCAATGCATGACTTGTGTTTGAGTAGCTGAACTTCAGTATGTTTGAGACAGAGATACCAGCAATCAAGAATGATGTTCAGATGGCACAGGAGGTAAGACTCAATGAAGCAGGGGCTGGTGATGTGCAGGAAGATCTAATAGAAATTTGCACAGCAAGAGCAGCCAGTGGCAGATAACCTTGACAAAGTTGCAGAAATTTGCACAGCAAGAGCAGCCAGTGGCAGATAACCTTGACAAAGTTGCTAATGAGACTCCTGAGAAGTATTAACTTCAGACTTTTTGTCCAACAGTATCACAAAAATCATAAGATACATTTTAGGCTTTCTCAGATAATGATCAAGATTGGTAATGCAGCAGTGCTGTCATGAGAGCTATGTTATGATAAATCTCTTGCTATTGTGAGATTCTTAAAGGAAGGAAGAATGCAAGACAATCAACACTTAATGCATTCTTGAAAAAGAAGTCGACAGCCCAGCAGTCACAGAAGGCAGAGCCAAGTCCATCGACCTGAGATCCTGGCAGCACCCTCCTCAATTATCAAGTCATCTACAACTGCCAACCTTCTTCTGCTGCCAAGCAGGAGTGAAAGCTAGCAGCAGTGGTAAACATGGTGATGCAAGTAACAGAAAGCCATGGGAAAGTGCTACCTTGTTTTTGTTTTTTCTGTATTACTGGAAGGTATAAATGAATGTTTTATATTGCAGTATTTATTATGTATCTTGTACAATATGCACTGTACAGAGTAATGAAGGACTGGAACCTATCCCCATTCATCCAATGTTAAATCTGCCTCTGGCACTGAAACTTCTGACAATCCAATGTTAAATCTGCCTCTGGCACTGAAATTTCTGACAACAAAGTGGATGTCAAGAACACATTTATTTCCTAACAGAGGTATAGTTGCAGTGTAGAATACTTGAGGAAAATCATAAAGTGGTGCATAAAATATTTTTCATTCGCCTCACATAGCTGTTTGGAAGTATTTTTAATGATTATTATAAACTGAAAACAGGAAATAATCTGGCACTGTTAGACATGAAAAAGAAAATTATTCACCAGCAAAAGATTTCATTCTGGGAAACATCACCTTGGTAGGCAAGTTGGTGTATTTCCACTAGTTCTAATTAGCGCAAAGGCACTTTCTTGAAATGACTTTGCTTTGAAGGACAAGATGTCATAGTTGTACTCACCACTATTAGCTAAGCCAAAGAAAAATAAACAGAAATCATCATACAAGTGTTGACAGTATGACATACCCATGTGTGTATATCCTTGCTTTGAAGATAACCTCACACCAAAGACTTAAAATGTAAATGAAGGCACAGTTGACAGTGTATATAGGAGTATGTAAGAGTGTATAGAGATACTGGAACATATGCAACATATACAAAAAGGTGTATATGTGTGAAAATATATACTGTAAGGTGCAATTTTTTTATATACATAAATGCCCATACATGCACATATACATATCAACATATACATACACACACAAAGATATACATGTATACACACGTACATATTCATACTTGTTTGCCTTCATCCACTTCTGGTGCTACCCCTGCTTCAGCAAGGTAGTGCCAGGAAAACAGACAGAAAAGGCTACATTCGTTCACACTCAGTCTCTAGCTGTCATGTGCAATGCACTGAAACCACAGCACTCTATCTATATCCAGGCCCCACAGACCTTTCCATGGTTTACCCTAGATGTTTCACATACCCTGGATCAGTCCATTGACAGCACGTAGACCCTGGTATACCACATTGTTCCAATCCACTCTATTCCTTGGAAACCTCTCACCCTCCTTTACGTTCAAGCTGCGATCGCTCAAGATCTTTTTCACTCCAACCTTATACCTCCAATCTGGTCTCCCACTTCTCCTTGTTTCCTCCACCTCTGACACATATATCCTCTTCATCAATCTTTCATCACTCATTATCTCCATATGTCCAAACCATTTCAACACACCTTCTTCTGCTCTCTCAACCACATTCGTTTTATTACCACACATCTCTCTTACCCTTTCATTACTTACTCAATGAAACCACCTCACACCGCATATTGTCCTGAAATATTTCATTTCCAACACATTCACCCTCCTCTGTACAACCCTATCTATAGCCCATGCCTCACAAACATATAATATTGCTGGAACTACTATTCCTTCAAACATACCCATTGTTGCTGTCCGAGATAACATTCTCTCCTACCACACATTCTTCATTGCTCCCAAAACCTTCACCCCCTCTCCCAACTTGAGACTCACTTCCACTGCCATGGTTCCATTTGCTGTTAAGTTAACTCCCAGATATCTAAAACACTACACTTTCTCCAATTTTTCTCCAGTTAAACTTACATCCCAATTAACATGTCCCTCAACCCTACTGAACCCACTAACCTTGCTTTTATTCACATTTACTCTCAACTTTCTCCTTTCACACACTTTTCCAAATTCAGTAGCCAACTTCTGCAGTTTCTCACTCGAATCAGCCACTAGAACTGAATCATCGGCAAACAACAACTGACTCACTTCCCAGGCCCTCTCATACCCAACAGACTGCACACTCACCCCTCTCTCCAAAATTCTTGCATTTATCTCCCTTACCACCCCATCCATAAACAAATTAAACCATGGGGAAATAACAGACAAACCTTCACAGGGAACCAGTCATTCTTCTCTCCTACTCATACACACACCATACATCCTTGGTGGAAACTTTTCACCTCCCACACCATACACTCTTAAGACCTTCCACAAAGCATCTCTATGAACCTTATCATAAGCCTTCTTCAGATCCATAAATGCTACACACAGCTCCATCTGTTTTTCTAAGTATTTCTCACACACATTCTTCAAGGCAGACACCTAATCCACACATCCTCTATCACTTCTGAAACCACACCGCTCTTCCCCAATCTGATGTGCCACCTTTGCTGGTGTGAGAAACAATGATTCGGTATAATGAAAAAAAAAAGGAAGTATATATA
>JAUTXX010549684.1:0-10352 GCA_032273605.1 Panulirus laevicauda
TAATAACCTTACTCTTATTCACATTTACTCTCAACTTTCTTCTTTCACACATTTTACCAAACTCAGTCACTAGCTTCTGCAGTTTCTCATGAATCAGCCACCAGCATCATATGGATGTGTATATGGATATGTATATTAGGTCATATGGATGTGTATATGATTTATCAGTGTCCTATTTGTTGGAGGTGGTGGTATATCTGGAAGTATAGACTGCTGAAGTGTGAAATTGGGGTATGTTTTATTTTTGCATATGGGCTGTTGTTGGTTATGAAGGGATTTGGCTGGAAGCCAAAACATAGTTCAAGGGTATTTAAGAATAAATAGAATAAAAGTCCTTGTATTGCGTTTTGCATGGATGTTTGCTATGTTGTCGTGTCCTGTTAAAGGAGAACCCTTTGAGGTTTTGTTAGGAATATTAGGGGCAGTGAAGGATGGGTGAACAGCTGTATCAGGGTGGATTCTGAGTGGGTTTATCATGACTTTCCTCTCTGACTGGATATGGTTATTTTGTGGTTGATTTTTGATTAGTTTTTAGAGTGTTTTTGGTCTTGCTTTGCATTTTTTATATGCTTTGGATTGTAAATGATTTCTCTTTGATATACATGCCAGATGGTAAATCTTTTATGAACATCACTAATACTGCAAATTTGTTGATGCACACTACCGCTAGCGTGTAAATGTTTATAAGTAGGAAGTAGTTCATAGGCAGCCTCCGACTGGGGAGGTATATTACTGGTACTACCTGCATGGGTATAGTGAAGGTCAGTGCATGCTGTGTAGCGAACAAGTGCTTCAGCTGCTGTCAATTAGCATTCCTTTGACCCAGGTATCTGTCTTTTCTTTCTGCCTCACCCACACATCAATTGTTGGCATTCTGTCTACAAACATGCAATCTCCCCTTGTCACACATATCACTTGACAAACACTTGACTCACAAAACTCTCTTAACTCTAGATTTTTTTAGGGTGAGTGCTATGCACTATTGCTGCCTTTTAGCAAAATGGTAGGAGCAATAGTTTGTAGTAGTAGGTAGGAACATTAGACAGAAGTATTAGGTAGAAGCAAATGGTTGAAGCAGGTGGAAATGTGGTAGTAATAGTAGATCGGAACATTAACTAAGAGCATTAGCTTGAAGTAGTGGGATGGAACATTTGGTGCACACATTAGGTGATAGTTGTTGGAGCCTCTGAGAACACTGTGCTAGTGTTGACATCTGCCGGTGGCCTGTTAAGGTATTAAAGGTGACACTGGAGTTCACCAGTTATGGAGAGACTTCCTAAAGGGAATGGGTGTCTTAGAGATATAGGCAGACAGATAGATTGATGATTAATTTGTGATCTTTCTGGTCTTTTTACTTTTCTATATAGAAATAACTGCTCAGTAATATTATAAACTAACTAGTAAATGCCACCATCATGAATATATATGAAAATTTTGATTTTTGCATAGGATTAAAGAACTTCTTTTTACCTATCTCTTCAAAAACTTACTTTACAATAGGCTTGCATATACTTCAATCTCCAAAATGCACCAATAGACAAAAAACTTTTTAGTGTATTCTTTGAATATGTGAATGGATATTGCATTCATAATACTTCAGCACAAGTTTTATGGAGACTTGTATTACTTGATCCATGCATGAGTGTTTACTCTTATTCTAAAGTACCTTCCTCACTCCTTGTTACAAAAGCCACTTCTCCAAACTTGCTCTTTTTCCCCACTTTTTTCCTCACATTTTGTCCTAAGCCCGCCATCATGTTCTACACATTCCTCCACCAAAAAAAAGTACATGGTATTCCACCTACCACCCTTTTCATCATGTTTAAATTCAAACAGCTTCTTTACGCACCTGTCACAAGTGCCAGCAGAACGTTCCCCATTGGATTAAAGCAATTTGTCACAGAACGCAGAATTAAGGATGATCCTTCTTGTGATGCCTGTTGATGGCTAATGATTGTAGTGGCCATCTCTTCTCTGTTCAGGATGCATGAAGAGAAGTATGTCAAGAAAATTTTTCAGGGAAATCTATTAGCTTTATGAACTAAAATTAAGTTCTAGAAAACTATAATGACAATTACACATCAAATTGAACTTTTGTGCAATACCTCTTATTTGCTATAACCGAAAAGAAGACATGGTAAGTTCAACCCTTAAGTGTTTGGTCTTAATAAGCACATTCTGTAACATAGGGGGTAAACAGCAAATCAACTGGAAGTTGGTCACCTGTGAATGCAGACATTAGAGGAATATATAATTCTAGGTTGGCCACAGACCAGGTTCATCTTGCCGAGTCCTATCTTTATAAATATATCCACGATCGCACAATGTTTTTCCAACCATGTTTATCCCAACGTTAAACATAGGTGTCTTAAGTTGCTGGAGAATGTATTCTCTGCCAATGGAGTCTTCATTAGAATTGTGAAAACAACTTGAGGTGAAGCATCACTAAACAAGACTGATGTTTTAACGTATATGCTGAAGTACTCCTTTCACATTCTTTGTTCTCTGTTGCTTCAGTCTGATTATTGCTGGCAAGAAGCTTTTTGTATGGTACTCGTAATCTCTTTAGGGTGGTCTCCCTCATAAAGATCATGAAGCTTGTCCTGTATACCTGTTGCCTTTCTGTTGGCTCATCCAAGCTGAATCAGTTCTGTGTTATTAGCCAGAAGGAAAGTGCTATTTTCTGAGTTGGCCCAGAAGACCGTCCAACATCTCAACTGCTGACGATAGTCAGTGCGTGATCCATACTGATGGTTAGTCTCTTGGGTTTCATCCAGTTACTTTGATGGGGTTTCCTTGGTTCACTATTGACTTGATTCTCTGCATCATCCAGACTCATGTCATACATTAAAGATGGTTGCTGTCTCTCATAAAAGAGCTTTAATTTTCTTTTTATGCTCAAAGTCTGTTCAAGTGAAACCAACTTGTCCATTCATACAACGTTTATGCACAAAATGCCTCCATTACCTTTGATCCCCTAGCATCTCATTAGAATTTCCTAGATCTATTCAATTTTTGCTCCAACCACTTATCTTTTCTGCATTCTATTTCTCCTTGTGACTTTACTTTACTGCTTTATATCGTGACCAAATTATTGCCTACTGCATGTTCACTTAATTGTACCATTGTAAGACTCACCCAGCCACCTTTCTATTGCTTTTTTCACTCCACTTAACCTTAAATCTTCATTTCATTTCAATGTCAACTGTACTAAATTTATTCATCTCTGTTGCTATTATTTTTTGACTCATCCTGAACTATACACTAATGGATTACAAACCCTTACATGTGTACTGAAGTACTACTTCATGGAGGCTTGCACACTGTACACTGATTTAGTTAAAGAATTTAAACAGTTGCCATTATACTCATGATAGATGTATTGACTTTATCTCAAAACATTGAATCAATGTATATACAATGAGTATTAAAAACTTATCACCATGTCACACAGTAAGATGATAACAGCATTCTCACTTAACATACTATAGATAACATACATAATAAGGTTGTGGCAGGATTTTGCAAAAGCTACGATTATTCCTTTATTCAAAGGATTAGGTGCTCAGGAAGTATGTACCAATTATATAGCACCAGGAAAAGTGTAAACAAGATTATTGATTGACAGTGATGGAAGTGATTGAATGCAGAACAACTCAGGAGCAAGGGAGTTTTAGGAAAGGTAGGGGATTTGTGGAACAGATTTTTGCGGTGAAAATCTGATCACAAATCCCTCACCTTTCTTAAAAACTAGTGAAAGGTAAGAAGCTGTATGCAGCTTTTATAGATCTGGAGAAAGCTTATAACAGAGTCAAGTGTAATGCTTTATGGGATGTGTTAATGATATATGGGATAGGAGTGCAACTATTGGATGGTGTGAAAGCCTTCTGCAGAGTATTAAATGCATATATGAGTGGATGGAGGGTTGAGTGAAAGTTTCTTAATATATCTGGATGTGCAGCAGAGCTATGTGATGTCATTGTGGCTTTTTAGCATATATGCAGATGGAGTGATAAGAGAGAAGAAAGCAAAATTAGGGAAAGGGAGTGTAGTGGTGAGATATGGTAGCTAGTAATACACTTGTTTCTAGATGATACAGTGTTGTTTGCTAAGAGTGAAGAGGAGTTGCGGAAGACTGTGTGATCTACGATATTAAGTGTAGGTGACTAAAAGTAAATGTGAATAAAAGCAAAGTGATGATGTTTGGATAAACAGAATGAATGTTATTTTGCAAAGCCCTTTTGAGTGAGAGAAGAAAATGTACTAAAATATGCTATAGATGTAGGGAAAGAAAGACTGGAAGAGGGGACAGAATTTAAGTATTTGGGAGCTATTTTTGGTAATTTTGTGATATAAAAGGAGAGAACAGTACATGGCAGAAGAGCCATGGATCCCTTATTAGATTAATGAAGGGTAGATGTGTAAGTGGGGAAGTGAAGAAAGGATTAAGGGACAGCATAGTCCTGATGTGGACCTATGCAGTAAAAACATGGAATAAGCCACAGAGGTCAAGAATTAGGGTTGTGGAAATGAGCTATTTGAGAGAAGCATGTGGTATGACGAGATAAAGAAAAAATAGGGTTCATGAAAGATTTGATGTGGCAAGCAATGAATATTGAAGTGATTAGAATGAGTAAAACATAATACTTTGAGGTAGTTTGGCGTGTAGA
Source organism: Panulirus laevicauda (assembly GCA_032273605.1). Classification (NCBI taxonomy): domain Eukaryota; kingdom Metazoa; phylum Arthropoda; class Malacostraca; order Decapoda; family Palinuridae; genus Panulirus; species Panulirus laevicauda. The sequence continues at coordinate 4,671 of JAUTXX010549684.1, forward strand.
AAGAATCAAAGACAGGTGGTTTACAATGAGTGTATGATAATACAATTAAAGGGGTTGGTGTGAGTGAAAAACCATCTGTGACATGGGGAAATGGAGTGGAAGAATACTGGAGAGAGAGAAACAGTGGAAGAATGTGTGGAATATTGTATGTGAAGGAGGCATGCAAGGACAGGGATAAATGGAGACTTGCCATGGCCACCCCTTGATGGGATGGCCATGTTCACAGACTGTTATACATATTACTGCTTCACTGTTTTGAGGAATCACAGAATGAATTAGATGCAGAATTTTTTCTGTAGAGATGAACGTCATAAAATTCAGAACTCTTATTTAACAATGTTGTCATCCACATGCTACTTTACATACGAGACAATTCTGACCAATTATGGATCGTGAACCCCCTTTTGGGTCAGTGGCTTCTGCTCTGTTAAAGTTTCACTTTCTCAGGACTACCAAACTTCTCAAATGGGAAGTGTGGCATCAAATGATCCTCAGGTATCCATTAACAGGGCAGCATCTTGTCACGTTGATGTACACCGTGGAAAGAAATGTAGCATTTCTGACCAGCTTTTTTGTAAAATCCTTTATCCAAGTTATCAATGGCCATGTGAGTGACTTCTCATCTATGTAAATTTGAATATGCTGGACTCAATATCTCTTCTGGTTAAAACTTTTTAGCTGAATGAGTATTCTTTTGGAGCATCTGCCTAAACAGTAAAGTGCATCATTAAATACCTTGTATAGTTAAAGGGTGTCAGGCATTAGGAACATTCATAAGGCTTCTCACCTGCAGGAAAAGTCATGTGCTGCAATACAAATACTCTAATAGGAGATTGTCTTTTAACACTATGAACATTGTAAAGGCTTCTTTCCAGTGTGAAAAACTGTGTACTCTACTAAATGCCTTCTCTGGAAGGTCTTTGACAATGAGGCTTCTCTTCTAAATGAATATATTCAAGTTCGCTAAAGAACTCTTTTGAGGAAATATGTTATGGCATCATGAACACTGGTATAGCTTCTCTCCTGTGTAAGTAATTGTGTGCTGGATTAAGTGAATCTTTTGGGAGGTCTTTTTGCATTGTAAACATTCATACGGTTTCACTCCTTTAGGAATGATCATAGTGTTCACTAAAGTACTCGAGAAGGAATTCTGAGATTGTGAACATTAGTAAGGGTTCTCTCCTGTCTGAACAATCACATGCTGAATTAAATGAATCTTCAGAAAAAAGGTCTCTGCATTGCAAACATTCATATGGGTTCCCGCCTACATGATTATTCATGTGCCTCACTAAATCGAACTTCTGAGGCAAGCCTCTAACCATTATGAGCAGTCATGTGGCTTCTCTCCTGTATGAATTCATATACTGCACTGGACCACTCTTCCTGGAAAAAGTCTTTTATCACTATGAAGTCACTTTGTTTCAATTCTATGAATAATCGTGTTATCCAGGACTTTTGGCAACGTGAAAGCACAATTGGCTTTTCTTGTGTTATGAAGATTCTTGTGCCGCATCAAATGACTCCTCAGGGTAAAGGTCTTTTGCCACTGTGAACATCCATAGGGGTCCTTATCTGTATGAAGATTCTTGTGCTGCAGTAAATTACCTGTCTGAGAGATGACCTTTTGGCACTTTGGGCATTGTGAGCATTTGTATAGCTTCTCTCCTGTAGAAGTAAAATTGTGCTTCACTGAAGTATTCTTATTCATATACCAATGGACTCCTGTAGCTTGATGATTCTGAATTAGGGTAACTATGGTCCTCCATATATATATTTATGGTGACTGGAATGGATAAAGGCAGCAAGTATGAATATGTACATGTGTATATATGTATATGTGTGTGTATGTATATGTATGTATACGTTGAAATGTATAGGTATGTATATGTGCGTGTGCACTCAATTCATCACTCAAACCCTATGGGAGGATGAACAGCTAAGTGTACTGTGGACCCACTGCCGCAACCAGGATTGGAACCTATGCGCTCGAGCCTGGGTGGGCCCGTGAATGCATTACGGCCAGCAACGCTAACCGCAACACCACGGGCGTCCATTCTCAGCTACTGCCTACATGACTACCGTATTTCTAATTAAGGTCAGAAAAACCACAAAAACTGCCCGGAAAACGGTCATTAATCCCGATAACGAGGCCGATGTCTGATTACGTGCCAGGTGACCTCATTAATTAGGTGAGGGGGGAAGGGAGGAGGAGGAGGAGAGGGTGGGGGTTCATGCGTCTGAAGGGATGAGGCTCATGAGTCAAGAGGGACCTGGCCAGAGGGGTGTTCCTGTTACTACCATGATGGATGACTGACATAGACCCACAGAGGGAAGGATGAAGAAGGTGCTCTGATGAGTGGACGGATGGATGGATGAATGGATGGATTCAAATTCTAGAAAGACGAAATCCGGGTCGAATTAAGTCCTGTAAATGATAATAATATAGCGTTAATCTAGTACTCCATGTCATGAAAGAAAAATGTCTCAGGTTTTACAACAGTTTTCCCTTAAATACGTAAAGAATGAGGAGTGAATCATGGACGCCAGGTCGTGGAAATCAACGCCATCTATTGACTGTAGGTTACATCATTCCTCCAAAACATGTCATTTGGGCACTTATCACCTCGGGTTCTGAAGTCACCTTGAGCCCTTCAGTCCTAGGAGCCAAGAGGAGGCTATACCACAGTGAAGAAGGAAAAATTTACCAAACGATTCCCGTCTTTCCAGCGCTCGAAAATTCCTCTTTAACTCTGACATTTGGCTCAGCACCAGCGAGTGACCCTGTCTTCCCTCCTCTGCACCCGAGTCGTGTGTCTCATCTTGCTCTGGGCTGGCGTGTGGCCTCCAGTTTACGGCCCCCACAGTACTGCCAACACCAGAATCACACGACAAAACTTACAATAAAACGATTGGCTTCCAAGACAACTCGAGCCATGGTTTGTTTATGTCAGTGAACAAGTAAACCTGCCTCTTACACTCGCCCGAATTATAATAATTTAGCGTTAATCTATGACATAGTCCACGGGGGAAATGAAACGCGATAAGTTCTCAAGTGCACTTTCGTGAAATAATCACATCACCAGGGGAGACACAAGAGAGAAATATAACAGTCAGTTGATATACAACGAAGAGACGTAGCAATTATTGTTGTTATGTTCTTATATACTTCGGGTGTTGTCTCTATTGAAGAGATTTATATACCTTATTACGTAACGCAGTTCGGTAGTTCGAGACAAAGTCTGCAATAAACGATCTTTATCAATTGGAAGGTTTAAATGAAACCTTTTGTGGATAAAACACATAACAATGCTATCAGATCTTATACTGTTCTGACCATCGTTACGAAAGACAAACTATATATGTAGCAAATATATGTATGAATCAAATGGCGCTTCGTGGGTGTCAGCAAACGGGGGAAGCAGTCGTAAGCCACAGTGAGAGGTGCACAGGAACACTCACCTTGCAGACGTGGTTACCACAACGGGTGAAGGAATAGGGACTTCAGCCATCAACATAATCCACCCACAGTCTACAGAGAACCAAGACTGACGATGGAAATTATGTCAATATACGTACGTCAAATAAGCGACCTGTGTTTACACATCCGTCACCAACAATGGGTGTTACCGGACTCGGCCCGAGTCGCGGTATCATCGTCAGTGGACGAAACAGAGTGCAGCCTGTCCCTGCTACTGAATGTAGCGCAACGATGGAGCTACAGGAACCCTATGGAAATAGCGTACCGTCGTGACCCATCGAGTATGACTTAACCTCTTATTTACGACACACCAAGCCCGTGAATACGATGACGTAACCCCTTAATTACGACACACCAAGCCCGTGAATACGATGACGTAACCCCTTGATCACAAAGACTCTGATGTCGTACTCAAAGACGCAGGTTACCGTACTCAAAGGATCAACACATCATCGTACACCAGGGGTCAAGTCGTCGTACTCAGGTCAGGCCTTCGTACACCAGGGGTCAAATCGTCGTACTCAGGTCAGGCCGTCGTACACTTGGGGTCAAATCGTCGTACTCAGGTCAGGCCGTCGTACTCGAGGGGTCAAGCCGTCGTACTCGAGGGGTCAAGTCGTCGTACTCGAGGGTGTTCATGCGCAGCTTCGGTAACCTGACAACACACACACATCAGAGATGACTGTAATGATTCCAACCTGTTCATATACGCCGTTTAGGCACGGCTCATAATGACGTTCCATATAGCCCCTAAGCACGGCCCTTGAGCACGACGGTGCGACCCTTGAGCACGACGGCACGGCCCTTGAGCACGACGGCACGGCCCTTGAGCACGATGGCGTAGCCTCTGACCTAACAGCGAACCTGTGACGTCTGGGGGAGCTCCTTAGGTACTTCATACAGGACAGCGAAGGGATCCGTGTTCAAGCGCTCGGGGTGTTAACCCCACACTGACCTCGTCTTGTTGGTCAGCCGGGCACAATACCAAGATCCGGACGGTCAGGTCAAAAGCACATTCAATAATTCCCAAGGAACGTGTACCACCATGCTTAAGGGGTCGTACAGTCAAGGGTCGTGTACCACCATGCTTAAGGGGTCGTGCAGCCAAGGGTCGTGTATCGCCGGGCTTAAGGGGTCGTACAGCCAAGGGTCGTGTATCGGAGCGCTTGACGTAAAGTCGTTCACTCATGTTCACCGGTCGCACCGTCGTATTTAAGGGACTAACCAGATGCATACACCTTCTATAACGCGAATACACCTTGTATAACGCGAAGAGACCAACACAAGCATAATGAACGAGAAAAAAAGAAAAAAAAACACAACTACGGATAGTGCATCCCATTCAACACACTCCAGTCAGCCATAATATATATATATATATATATACATCACCCAAGTCGGGAATGACACCTCGGCTAGTGTGTGTACATATCTATATATATAAAAGTAGAGTAAAATTCCCACTAAACCTCTCATACTGTGACGTTTACAACCCACTCGATGATATTCTCTGAGTCCGCCGCCTTCTCCTCCACCTCTGGCCCAGGGAGTGAGATGTGCACTGGGGACCAGGCCCGTGTTCAGGGGTAAGGCCAACCCTGTTTTCTTCAGTGACACATTGAGACACAGTTTCTGATACACACACACACACACACACACACACACACACACACAGCGTGGGCTATAGATAGGGTTGTGCAGAGGAGGGTGAATGTGGTGGAAATGAGATGTTTGAGGACAATATGTGGTGTGAAGTGGTTTGGTCGAGTAAATGACGAAAGGGTAAGAGAAATGTGTGGTAATAAAAAGTGTGTGGTTGAGAGAGCAGAAGAGGGTGTTTTGAAATGGACTGGTCATAGAGAGAATGAGTGAGGAAAGATTAACAAAGAGGATATATGTGTCAAATATGGAGGGAACGAGGAGAAGTGGGAGACCAAATTGGTGGTGGAAAGATGGAATGAAAAAGATTGGGGGTTGTCATTTCATGTGTGGCGGGGTGGCGACGGGGATGAATAAAGGGCAGACAGTATGAATTATGTACATGTGTATATGTGTACATGTCTGTGTGTGTATATATATGTATACGTTGAGATGTATAGGTATGTATATACATGTGTATGTGGGTAGGTTGGGCCATCCTTTCGTCTGTCTCCTTGCGCTACCTCGCTAACGCGGGAGACAGCGACAAAGTATAATGAAATAAA
>JAUTXX010549717.1:0-10351 GCA_032273605.1 Panulirus laevicauda
TTTCAATATCTCCCTTTGCTTCTTTATATCATAAAAAGTTGATGAATCAATACTGTAGATGACACACAGCTTACACACCGAAGCACCATGGTACATTTTTTTCAACAGTTATACTTTATCTTGGATCGATATGGACTGGTCTTTACGTTTGACACCACCAATGACCCTCTCATATATCTTAGAAGCCATAGCTAGGGTTAAATTTAAGCAAAATAAACTAAGAATCTCACAGAATTGTGGTATCACCACCAAAAGCAGTGCAGTGTAAAGAATGTAAATAAGCACGCCCTACACATAACGCCATCTGTGGCCGCCCAGTAATTTCAAGTTCCCTCACGTAATTTTGTCCGGACTAAAGGAGGTGCTGAACCATCAGTTGCTGGAAAATTAGTGGTGTACCTGTACTTAAAAACTACTGGTACTCCTTCAAAAACTTGAATAACTGTTAAGGTTGGGCTAACTGCAATTTTGATATACTGCATTCTTGGCTAAACTACTAGCATAAAAAAGTCTGAAGCAAAAACATTAATTATACTATATCTGTTTTGGTGGGATTTCTATCGTTATTGTAGTCCAATACTTAGACCCACATCAAAACAAAAATCTTATTTGCAAGTCATACTAAAAAAAGTATGTCAAAGGTGTAAGATTCATCAACAAAGTAACTAATCATTACCATAATCAATGCTTACCTGACCAACTCTGACAGAAACTGGGAGAGGGTTGAGCTGCTCATCAAATGTAACAAGCATGCGTGGCTGAATGGCTGTGGTTAGGCAATACAGCAGGTAGTGACTTTTGCCGAGAATCACTGAATAATAAAAAAAAGTCTTTAAATTTCTCTGCAGTCAACATAAACATGAAATGAAATCATTATCATTCCCATATTATACTGGTTATAAAACTTAATTCATCCAGTGTACATAAAATCACCAATATTATCATTATCATCATCAATATAAAAAGTTAATTTAGGGTGTGAGTTTGAATGGAGAAAATTTGGAAGAAGTGAAGTATTTCAAATAAATGAACAAAGCAATGAATGAAATAATGGAGGCTTAAATAAGTCATAGGTGGGTGAAGAAGGACAGATTCTTGGAATACAGAGAATGTGTGAAAAGAAAGGTCATTATCTGAGAGGGCAAAAATGGGTATGTTTGAAGGTATGGTAGTTCCCAAAGTGATGTTTGGATGCAAGAATGTGCTGGAGAGGGTGGATGTGTTGGAAATGAAATGTGTGAGGAGGTTCAAACAGGTAAGTAACATAAGGTAAGAGAGAATCTGATAATGAGAAGAATATGGATGAGAGGGCTGAAGAGGGTGTGCTGAAATGGTTTGCACATATGGAGAGAGAGAGGGAGGAGACACCGACAGAAAGAATATATGTTTCAGAAGTGGAGGGGACAAGAAGGTGGTGACCAAACTAGAGATGAAAGGATGGAATCAAGAAGATTTTAAAGATCTCAGTTCTTGGCAAATTACTTACAGGTTTTAGTATCAAGGAAAGCCATACAAGTTGCCAGTAGTCCTGCCACAGCAACTGGTGACATGAGCTGTCGGTTACTATGGTATGGAGAGAGAGTCATTGTGCCCTTGCCAAGGTGAGTAAGACCCTGAGACAGACGTACCATGAACAAATTGTTTGGATCTTTTGCATGATACTGGGCAAGTTGACGCAACATAGCAGCTAATCTGTAAGGGTATCATGTGGCAATGAAAAATATGATACAAAGCTTAGTTTCAAATTTCACAAAACAGCTGAAATTCCAATTGCCCACATGGGTCATTCTTTCCATTTTTAACATACTATAATTAAGCAACTATAATATAGTGAAGGATATGATACAAATGATACTGATGCAGCATTCTATGAATAATTCTGAATCTAAAGAAATACCTACTACTAGTGTTGGGTTTCAATAAAAGAGGGCTAAAGCCAACAGCCCAAGGATGCCAACTCTCTATTCTTGGATTTACAAGATATTCACATACATTGATGAGAGTGTTGTTTTTTATATTACATTTAATCTATTATCTTTGGGTATAAACAAATTCTCTATACTACAAAAAACTTTCATATTGCTGGACTTGTAACTTTAGACTATAAGAATACAACAAATGAAGTCATCTATCACCTTCCGTACAAATATTACTAAAAGGTATTAACCAATTAGATTTTCCATAAATATACAGAAACCATACTTGAATCTTCTTCCCCTCTTTCTTTTGTACACACCTGCTGTCCTACTTTGATGAGGCAATACACTTTGGCAATACACACAATGTGTGTTACCACATCCGTCCACTTCGCCTCTCTAATCAACCTTACCTTTCTGCTTTCTCATTCCTTGTTTTAAAATGTTACATAACATAATGTTGAAGGGTTACAGATTTGCTCATTTATACTAACACTTAATCTTGTTGGATGACATCAGCTGTTTAACAGTGTCTGGCAATGCTGTGGCCAGTGTTACCAAAGAAACTAATAGATGCATCATCACCTAACCACTAACCACAGTATCTCTCACCATCACCTCTATCATCACCACCCCCAACATCACCACTAACTCTATCATCACCCAAATCATAATTTCAGTGATTTTAAGATGAGTTTGTTTCAGCAAGAGCATCTCACTAACGTGATGAATCTCACTCATTCTACTACAATCGTCACTACTTATTTACAACTGTAATTCATGCCAAGTGTTGAACACTATTCATCTTATTCATCAATTAGTAAAGATATATTAATGTAATAATCAGTGTTTATCAATACCTGTAACCATCAAGAGACAATACTGCAACTGTCTCATCGGTAAAAATGTCATCAATAATGCAGCTCCACATATGTGAGTGTAAAGACCCCACAAAGCGTTCCACTTTGCAGGATCTATCCTTAACATTAATCAGGGTACTAATATGATGTAAATATAATTCATGTGTATGAATGTATGAGTGAATGCATACATATGCATATGTATGCATATTTATTTGTACACAGGTGTCATTGTATCTTACGTAAATGCACACTATTTCTGCATTAGAATATGTACTGGAAATACTCATATCCACCAGTGCAAACTCATCCCACATATCCCTTCACCATGGGCACTTTTTCCTGAAACATTAAATCTTCCACTCTTAAATCTACCCATTTATTCATATCACATATCATAAATAGCTTCTCACTAAAGTTCATTCCAGAAAATAACCTTAACCTCACCCTCCTTGTAGCTACATGGGGCATATGAAACATAAATTTCCACTTTCCCAGTATCTCATACTATTAATCTATCATCAGTATTCTAACATCCTTTCTCATACCTCTCTCATACACAACCCAACATCACTCATTTTGACCTTTATGAGAGTCATCATCCTGTGTGACTCACAGCAATCACTGGTCTAGTTTCATATTTTAACTTTTTCATACTTGATCGCCATTTCCCAAATCAGCAACATGGTGCTAAAAGAAGACAAAGAAAAGCTGCATCCACTCACATCCATTCCCTAGCTGTTACGTGTATTGCTCCCTATCCACAACCAGGACCCACAGACCTTTCCATAATTTACCCTGGGCACTTCACATGGCCTGGCTTAGTCCACTGACAGCATGTCCACTCTAGTACAACACATCATACCAATTTACTTTATCCCTTGCATGCTTTTCACCCTCATTCATGTTCAAGCCCCAGGTGCTTAAAATCTTTTTTTAATCCATCCTTCCATTTCCAAGACGGAAGGATATGTTAAATAAAACTGCTAATTGATCAAACATATAAACACATGACAGAGATGAGATACACAACAACCACTCCCCTTTTCATACTTTTCACAGTATGGTGTGCTTTGATAAAAAAGTATTTTACTTTATATGCTCATCCCTAAAAAAAATTAAAAAATATAATTTTACCTTGCATTGTTGGTTCCTGCTCCAACAAGACCCATGGCAAAAATAGCATTGTGTGCTACATCTGCATCTGAGTCATGAGAGAATTTGCTTAAGGTGTCCAGAATGTTAAGTCTTGGGTTTGACACAGAAATAAGGCCCAATGCTAGAGGTACAGCTCGTCTAATGACTGGTTCACAATAACGTAGCAAATTACCAAACTGACGGAATGACATCTCAGCTCCAATATCTTCACCCATTGATATAAGAGCAATGCCTGGAAAAAAGAGAAGGATTTTTCAAACAATGAAAATAATGTGAGAAAGAAAGTACATATAAAGAAACTTTACCATTAAGTAGAGGCTATCACATAGTGCTCACCATAGTAAAATTTAGAATCAAGAATACAGAGTCATGCGAGTTATGTGCTGTCCAGTGTTATGTCTCTGACAAAGATGGTGTATTTGAGGAGTGAATTTCAGCAATGCAAGTATAAATGAGGCAAAAAGAAAAGAGAGCAACCTGGGCCAAAATGAGAGAGAAAATGCCTACTTACAAGATGTGCTTAATAATAACAAGACATGGCCATCAAGCAAGGCTAGCATGTAGTACTCACTGCATATCCCTCTTCTTTTACAACAGTATCATTATTTACTGCACATCATTTATCATACTTGATCACCATTTCCAGCATCAGCGAGGTAGCATCAGGAAACAGATGAAGAATGGCCCATTCACTCATATACACATAAACACCCATACATGCACATATACATACATATATACATTTATTTTCTTTATTTATTTTGCTTTGTCGCTGTCTCCTGCGTTAGCGAGGTAGTGCAAGGAAACAGACAAAAGAATGGCCTAACCCACCCACAAACACATGTATATACATACACAAGATGATGGTGCAGGGGCTAAAAAAGGGTGGACAAATGAGAAATGGCATGAGAAAGTATCTGTAAACTTCAGGGAGAATAAATAAAGGTTTTGGAAGGAGGTTAACAGCAAGAAAAAACAAGTGACAAAATGGGAACACTAGTGAAGGCAACAAATGGGAAGTGTTAAAAGGCAGAGATGAGGTGAAGAGGATACAGAGTGAGTATTTTGAAAGACTGCTGAATGTTTGATGATCGGGTTACAGATGTAGGGTTTTAGGTTAGGGAGGTATGTGAAGTGAGAGAGTCATAGCAAGTAGTTTTGTGAAAAGAGAAGACGTGGAGAAAGTCTTGCATAAGATGAAATATGGCAAGGTGCCTGGAGGTGATGGTACCGCTGATGAATTCATTAAAGAAGGGGGTAACTGTATTGTTGATGAGTGAAACTGTGTAGATGGTGTAATGAATATATGGAATGGAAGGAGATCTATTAGAAGCAGGAAGGCATACTGATCAAAAAAGTAAGGCATGTGTGTGAGTAGGTAGAGAGGAGAGTGACTGGTTCCAGGTAAAAGTGGGTCTTCGGAAATGATATGAGATGTCACCATAAGCAGAATTTCATCCAAGTCATAAAATCAGGTTAAGTTCCAGGCTAAGGTTTAAAAGGGGCATAACTGAGATAAGATCGACAGTAATGGCTCTAGTACTATTCAGTTCATTCGTTGCTAGGAAACATCTGGATAGAGAAAACAGTTTGATGCATTTGACTGACCCCTACAGGTCAGGTCGTCTTCCAGTTAAGAGTCAGGTTATCTACTAGCTTAAACATTTGCAAAAGAGACATTAATCAAGCAAAATCCATACAAGATGCTCAGTAGCAAGTGCATAAAGGACACAGTTTTGATGGGTATGATCTGACTCAAAGGGAGCCCTCCAAGACTAGTAGACAGATGGATAATTAACATATGGACAGATAAACAAAATAATTTTGAGATGTCCATCTTGCTATGCAAGCAACAAAATAAAGTGTGAAAATGACAAAAGAAATGGAGTAACCCTCTCTAATATAAGATAGTAAAATAAAGACATAGCATTCACATGACACAGACTTCATACTGGGATATAGACAGCATAAAGAATAGCATTCTTGGTGAACAGAGAAATGGAAAAGATGGTAGTACATACAAGAACTATGAGGATGTGATAAAACCACATGACAAAAGACAGAAGTTTTCATTGTTTCAATAAAAGTAATAAACAAAAAGAAGAGATATGGGACAAGGACAGTCAGAATCCAAGTGCAGGAAGAAAATAAGAAGCATCAGGGAAAAACGAACAACAACTGTGTATAGATAAGATCCTGCACAGACCATGCATCAGCATAAAGGTAAACAACATGCTGAGAAATGTTATATTACATAAAAGACATGCAATTATATAAACAAATTTTATCGGCTGAGAACCTCAAATTGTGTGAAAAGGTACTCTGTTACTTCTAAGATAAGAGAACAAATACAGATTGCTGCAACTTACCAAGCACTGCTACTGCTTGTTGTGAGGAAAGGTCAACCTCCTTTTCTTCTCCCTTATCCTTATCTTTCTCTTTATCCTTGTCCTTATCTTTATCCTTATCTTTATCCTTATCCTTGTCCTTTTTGTCTTTAGATTTTGTTTCCTCTTGGTCATAATGATCAGTGCAGATGTGTAGCATTTCTTGGACCTAAAGCAAAGACATTATAAAAGTTGTAGCAAACTTAAATAGAAATAATTGTCAAAGACACTCTGAACCTTAAAGGCTGTAATCATGCCTCCCTTATTCCTTTTTCCTTCCAGTGCCCTTGCTTCAGGTACCATCTTTGCTGGATGCCACAAAACCTCTCCAAAAACTGAGTAACCAGTGGGATGATAAAAACTAAACTGGGGCTAATGTATGCATAAAATAATTCTCTAGACTTCATGTGAGTGTTTTTAATTACTTACTTGTAATGACCTATTTGTATTGTGTGGGCAAAGGGCTCTACATCCATGGGGCCTCATCTCTTGAGCTTTCACTACTATCATTCAACTTTTTACATATCTGTATGCTGTCTATATTTACAATTTCATCATTCTGTTTAATCCATTCATCCACTATTCTTATACTATACAAGTACTTCTTTATCTTAAGAGGTTCCTTTCTTGATTTCATATTTTGGCCTCTGACTGAATGTTCTATCCATGAACTTTCTGAATAACAGTACAATATCTACAATAACTGGCTGTAATGAAGTCTCCCCTTACTCTACTCTCTTCCATCATTGACAAATTTAAGGCCTTTAACTTAACCAAGTGTGGTAATCAAACTTGAGAAGCATATTCTTTTCTTGGCCTAAGGAAATGATGTGAACAGCTTGCTGAATATTTCCTTATCCACATACTTGAATTTACTATTCTAATATTTACCAGAAGACTGGCAAATATGAAGACTGTGTGAGGTAAGTATGAAATGAACCATTTCTGGAGATATTGGAAAAACTATATAAACGGTTTTGAGAATGAGAGAAATGTAGTTGTAATGGGTGATATGAATATGAAAGTAGGATGTGATGAAACTGGTGAGATAGTTGGTAAATGGGGAGTGCCTGGAGTAAATGAAAATGGAAGTTATCTTGTCTGTTCTGAGAGGGGTTTATTCCAGGGAAACACCCTTTTTTTTCAGCAGAAGATGATCCACTGGTATACATGGGAAAGAAAATGACGGAGGAGAAGAACAGATGGATTTGACTCTGTGGCAATGGATGAAAGATTGAGAAAAGCCGTGCTAGATGCGATAGTTGTGAGAGGGTTCTTTAGAGACTGACTGCTTTATGGTTCTTGTGGGGATAAGCATTAAGGAGAAGTACAGGTAAGGTGTGAGAAAGAATGGAGAGCTAAAAGTGTTGGTATGTGAGATGAATCAAAAGAAATGCAGGTGGGAGTATGAAAGGAGGGTGACCAAAAGTTTAGATGGAAATGCAATGAATGTTGGGATGCAGTCATGTATGATTGTGGTATCAAAAGTTGTACAATTCGTAGTTGGATGCAAGGCCATGAGACACAGTAATAAAAAATGGAAATGCATGGTAAAAGAAGAGATTAGAAATGCTGTGGAAGAGAAAGAAAAGGCATATAGTAGACTGCTCAAAAGGAATGTACTAGTGGAAGTTCAGCAAAGGAGGAGGGGAGAATACAAGATGTGTTATTGTAATCTTAAGAAGCTGATAGAGGAAAGCAAAGGAGAAGATGAAGATATTAAAAAAAGTTGAGTGAAAATGTTATGGAAAATAATTTTTTTTTCTAGAAGCAGGGGTAAAAGGAAAGAGGTGGAAATAAGAGTGAAAACATTTATGTGAGAAATAAGACGAGTTGCTGAATCAAAAGGAGGAAGTGAAAGGAAGGTGGATAGTGTGTTTTTAAGAACTGATGAATGAGAGAGAAGGTGAGGCAGCTTTTTCTACTCCATGCTTCAAGGGTAAGCCCATCTCAGCTAGCAACCAGGTTAAAGTCTCATGACTTCATCTGCCAATGAGCACAGAGTATGTTGCCACTCCCACATTCACAGTATTGTGATGCTCTCCTCTTTTTGGCCATAATTTATCAAATAAATTAATTATCATGAGTTCTTACAGTAATGTGCAGCCATCTCAGGCTACTCTTGGAAGAGGCATAAGACTGTAGGTAAGTGCAAAAAAGTGGAGGCAAAGCAAAAAAAAATCCCTATTGCTCGTACATAAGCTAAAAGATAAGTAACCTGTTGTTTCTTGTGAGCTGGGTTCTGCTTGTACTTGTGGCAAACTATCAAAGGTGATAAAAAGTGAACATGGTCAAAGAAATCAATTGTCAGTGGTAATGGGAAATGGGACACAATGTTTACACAAGTACAATAGTGTTTTCACAGATAACTGAAACTAATCAGCCTACTACACAACATACAATGCTACCTAAAAAACATCCTAGGCTGAACACTACCTATTATTTATATGGAAATATGCAATCAACTCTCAAACTTCAAGGTAAGTATATAAGATGCTTCCCTTTACATGAATAAAATAAGAGAATCACTGTCTCTGGAAACGCTGCTAAGGTCATGTACATAATATAGCAGAATAGTATTTCATGTTTATTAACTAGGCTTCAAAACATGGACAAAGACAATAAAGATTTAATCTCCAACAGCACACTTCAGCAGATGTATTCCTCACAAATATTTAGTCAACAACATACATGATATAAGCAGCAAAAATCTTTCACACTCAAATCATAAAAACATATGCAACAGATGAAAATACAACATTTTCATACTCATTATATCATCAACTAACCTTTAGGACATTGCCAGAGCCAGCATAGGCACAAACTTCAATGAGTGTTGCAGTCATCTGGCGGAACGGGGCAGGAAGGTTCTCAATGCAAGAGAGAACAACCTCACACTTATCTTGGCATCCTGATGCAATCAATATTCATTTTTAAGGAATCAATTTTCAACATATTACTATAAAAAATAATTCCTAATCTGATTTCTGAGAAAGTTTACAGATTCTGTTAAACTAAAAGACATACATATAAATACATATGTAATAACAAACGTACCTTAACATTAATCCATTCTTTCCATCTTTATATACCTGGTAGAGAACAAGAGGCAATTGTACTGCCGACACATCCACCTTCCTCCACACATCCTCATTTATTGCCAATGCCCTGTATTCATACATCATTAGGATGATTAATACCTTCAAACACATTTATTTTTGTCCTCTCTGATGACTTACCATACATTCCTCAATCCTCCCAGAAATCTTCATTTTCTCATCCATCTTATGACTCACTTCAATGATTCTGTTTGCTGCCATATCCACTCCCAGGTTTGTAAGGCATTCCACTCCCTCCAAATCTTCTCCATTCAAACTCACAACCCAACTACACCTACTTCTGCACTGCTAAACCTAATAGCCTTGCTTTTATTCACATTTACTCTTAACTTTCTAGTTACACAGAATCTTCCAAATTCAGACAATAACTTCAGCAGTTTCTCTCTCATATTACCTTCCACATGACATCAATATCAACACTATCATTTGCTTTCTCCAGATTCATATATGCCACATAAAAACCTTTCTATTTCTCTAAGTATTTCTCACACTTATTCTTTAAAGTAAACACCTGATCTAAACATCTTGCACCGCTCCTGAAGCCACACTGTTCATCTCCAATCTCATGCTCTCCTATATAACTTATCAGGTACACTCAACAAATTTATATCTATGTAGTCCAAATAATAACCTTTGTCCCTCTTGCCTTTAAACACTGACACTGTATATGCAATCTGCCAATACTCAGGTGCCTCACCACTGAAAATCCTAACTGATCAACAACACAGTCATCCCTTTCTTAAGAAATTCAACTGCAATGCCATCCATTTAGTCTCCCTTGCCAGATTCATCTGATGCAAGGATTTCACCACCTCTTCACTCTTCACCAAACCACTTTCCATGACTCTCTCAATTCACATACCTTCCAGCCTTAAACAACCTACATCTGCCATCCTATCATCAAACACATT
>JAUTXX010549739.1:0-10350 GCA_032273605.1 Panulirus laevicauda
ATATGTATGTATGTATGTATGTATGTATGTATATACATACTCCCATGTGTGTATGACCCCGTTGGTCCCTCTACCCTCAGTTCTTGTTCAGACATCGCCGGGGACGGGTGCGGCACTCTGTGCTCCTGCTCCGATTCCTTCTCTGTGTCTGATGAGGTGTAGGACCCGTAGACCCATGGAAAGCGATATCGTGGGGGATGGCGAACAGACGAATACAGTGGTAAATAACCTTCAGATGCAGGGAAGCTCTCCATTCGTCAGCAGGAATTTGATGTTCTGGAGACTGGATACCTCTGTTATCAAGTTCCTATGATAAATCATTTTTGTGTTATATTGATAAGAGTAATAAGTCTTCTCATCTTTTATTTCTTTTTACAATAACGACTTCCATTTATGTTTTATTTAACTGTTGCAGCTTTATAAGGTAGAGTAAAGCTTCAAATTCATGTACATTATTTTGTTTTTAATAAGTTGTGATCAAAACATTTTTTTCCCGCAACGGATCTGTTGAAGACAGACACGAAGCTATAGCGTTCTAGGGTTACTGATGTACCATTTAAGGTCGCCACACACACATTATGAACTCCCACCTCAGCATATCTAGCCCCAAAGTCTTAACAGAAATCAGTATTTCATTGTATTAGATAAGGTCAGATGGAGGGTTGGCGTTCAGGGATGGAAGCGACGACGCCCCAACACCACCAAGAGAGGAGAATCTGATACAACCGCCACACACAGTTCAAGGAGGGGGAGGGAACAGAATATTGGGCCGACCAGACCCTTTATTGAACAACCAGTGAAAGTTACATTTATTAAAATACCTTTGACCCTTCCGTCATCCTAATAGGTGGGGCTGATCGCACGGAAACAATAACCGTAACAATGCCTGGTTGACCGGCTACCTGCAGCCATTCCATTACCCAGGTTCAGAGTGATAATGTACAGGAACGCTGGAACAGGTATTGAATGATTGCCTATTGACCTCGACCACGTTGGCTGGTGAGATGTCGGTCAGTTAACCTCCCGACCCAGCCAACCAGCCGCTGGGAGAGGATGTTAGACTCAGCTGTGGACACAATGAATGTAAATATACAGAATGAACAGCTGGATTAACTGTGGACCAGCTGCCTCGACCAGGATTCGAACCCATGTGGACTCGACCCTTGGGCGGTTCGTGAATGCGTCACGGTCAGCAATGTGAACAGCAAGATCGCGGAGGTCCATTGTTATATTGTAATCCCAGGACTCAAGTAAGAGCGTATGATTCTCCTGAAATCAACCAGAAGACCGAGGAGAAACAAACAAAAACGCGAAATCATGAGTCAAAATTTAATGTAGTGTGTTTAAGGTTAAATATTGGTGTTAGAATAATAGATAACATAATAGATAAACAGTGGAAATAATTCGGACGTAAAATCGTCTGTAATTCTGGCACACTTGAAGTACCCAACACGTCAGAGGATGCAGACGACAGCGAGAGCGTCGGAAGTGCTTCGGTCACGCATGGTTGATAAGCAGGCAGCGCGGGCAGGGGCGAGCAACCGAGATGATTCCCGGATTTAGAAACAATTCCTGTGACTGTCGGGTAGAAGACTTAGATTTACTTGGGTTAGAAGACAGAAAGTTCAGCGGTGAAATATTGAAAATCATGAGAGGCTTGGAAAATTTCTTTCTAAAAAGCTACTGTCATATTTCTCCCGCAGAAATGGATGAATACTTGTTGGCAAACGTTTTGATTCGAGTAAGGCAAAGTGATTTTCCTTGAACAGGAATGATTTACTTGTGAAAGCAGTTGAAAGCAGACACCATAAATAAAGCTTTGTAAGGGACTTCACATATATTTTGCTTGAAGTCCAAGACTGACATCATCAAAGTTCTCTTACATAGTTACTCTCAAACCGTACAGTTATTCTCCCTAGCTCCTACCATTTGCTTTTCTAGTATCTAAGCTTCTGATCTCTTCAACTATCATACACAGCCTCGAGTGGACCAGTGTTCTGCTGCTGGCTGTATTTCTCTGTATTCCCGTGAAAGTTTTCCCAACCGATATATCATCAGTGCGTGTCCCAGCCCCACATGAGCCGAACCCGAGGTACGTGTCTGGCTGCTGCTTCCCACAGCTTCTGTGTGATAAATAGTTACACGAGTACTGACCGTTGGCATGCTTCATTGTACAGGGAAGGTGAGGTATTCTTTGATCCTTCTCTCTTGCTTTTTAACCATTTACCTACCCATGTGCCGTAAATGGCCATGACTGGGTCATAGTTTTGACCTTCCTTTGTCGGTTATTATTTACCTAGAAAAATAAGGTGTGGGTCTAGTCAGATAAGGGAACAAACCTAAGAGAAATTGGAAGTTAATCCCAGCAGCGGTAGTGTAGGTGTGCTAGCGTCAGCAACCTGTATAATTAATACGAGGAGGGAGCTCTGGGTTCCCTGGACTCGACGTCCATGGTGGCTGCTGGCTGCTGGGAGAACCATCTGGTGAGGTTAACCTGTGTAGCACGACGGTACCACTTTATGGTATGATAGTGTACCTCTTGGTCACGACGGTAAGTACGACCCTTGAGCATGACGCTAAACACGACCCTTGAGCATGACCGGTAAGCACGACCCTTGAGCATGACGCTAAACACGATCCTTGAGCACGACAGTAAGTACGAACCTTGAGCATGACGATAAACACGACCCTTGAGCATGACGATAAACACGACCCTTGAGCACGACGGTAAGTACGAACCTTGAGCATGACGATAAACACGACCCTTGAGCATGACGATAAGCACGACCCTTGAGCACGACGGTATGTACGACCCTTGAACATGACTCTGTGTACAACTACTGACCATGATGGTATGTATGACCACTGAGCATGAAGATATGTACGACCACTGAGTATGATGGTATGTATGACCACTGAGCATGATGGTATGTACGACCCCTGTCCATGATACAACTGAATGAAACTGAATTCGAACAACAACAGACCACTAGTTTCTAACGAAGCTGTTTGCGGTAATGGACAAGAACAGAAAATCATGGATTGACAAGGTAGGAGTAGAATCACATGCGTCAGGTGTGAGTTTGAAGCGGAAAATTTTTCAAGTCTATGCTTAGATGTATCTTTGGTACTGCATACAACTACTTTAAGTGGTAAATCCTTCTCTATGTTAACATTCTTGTTGACTAAAAAGTACTTCGTCTCATTCGGGGTAACACGTTTGCCCACGAGTTTGTATAAAAGGATGAAATAAAGTAGCAGACGGTTTATTAGATGTATGCAGCCGTTTGGCTGAAGATGCACAGTTGAGATAATACAGATATTACTGAACTGAGAGGCCACGATAATCACTAGTTAACTAATCATACAAGAGCTTGAGATTGGGTTTAGCTAGATATGTTCACACTTTAGATAAGCATATGAATGAGATACATCTAGATAGCCAAGGTGACAGACATACAAGGATTCTTCCAGAGTCAGTGGTATGTTTCATGCATTATAAGGTTGATTGGGCAATGTGATGAATAGTTAAAGTAATACAGTTATTGATATAGCATATGGCCTAACTAACCTGAAACTGAACTGTTCACTTGCATAGCTATGTACTTGTTCGCGGATTGTTTATGCCTCCCACAGTGGTAGATGTAGGGCTGTTCTTATATCTGTGTGTACAAGCTGTGATTGGAAGAAGTCGATTGTGATGACGAACGACGATTCGTAGTGGAGGGACGTCGGGGGTAAGGAGACCTCTATGACGGTGGTGTATCAACAGTTTATTTCCAAACTGCCGTGTGAGCTGCCGGTGTTGGTCTCTTGGTAGGTGGCGTAAGCAGGTCCCCGGATGATTATGCATGCCTCTTCTGCACTCTTTTTTGCTGTTCCCTTTGTGTAGTTGTTGACCTCCTTCCAACACACACACACACACACACACACACACACACACACACACACACACAGATGCACACACATTTTCATACTTGATCGCAGTTGCTCGCGTCATCGAGGTAGCGGAATGAACTGACGAAGAAAGGCTGCATTCGCTCACATCCATTCTCTCGCTATCATATGCGGTGCATCGAAACCACAGCTCCTCATCCACAACCAGGCTCACGATCCACATTTTCTGTCGGTGGTTTCACACGCCCTGATTCATCGACTCATATACAGCTTCCTTCCAATTCACGCTGTCTCGTAGACACCTTTCCCCCTCCTGTATGTTAAGGCCTTGATCACTGGAAACTTTTCTCAGTCTATCTTTTCATCTCTAATATCGTCCCTACATCTCCTTGTCTTCTTCGCTTTTGACATATTTCTTCTTTGTCAACCTTTTCTCGTTTAGTCTCTCCATATGTCCAAACCGTTTCAGCAAACCCCGTTGAGTTCTATCAACCACACTCTTTTTTGTTGCCACACATCTCTCTTACCCTTTTGCTACTTGGTCCATCAAACTACCTCACACCACATGTTCTCAAACTTTTCATTTCCAGCACATTCACCCTTTCCGCACATCCTCATCTATACCACATGCCTCACATAGATAAAAATCATTAGGGCTATTATGCATTTAAACACACCCATTTTAGCCATTCCATATAATGACCTTTTTCCCCACACATTCTTCAGTACTCCCAGAACTTTCGCCCCTTAACCACCCTATGACCTACCTCCACTTCCATGGTTTCATTTGCAGCCGTGCCCACCTCAAGCATCTAAAACACTTCACTTTTTCCAAGTTTTCTCCATTCATACGTACTCCCCAACTAACCTGTTCCTGTATGTATGTATGTATGTATGTATGTGTGTGTGTGTGTGTGTGTGTGTGTGTGTGTGTGTGTGTGTGTGTGTGTTTCCACTTTCACATGCGTCTGCTATTTCTCGCGTGTGCAAGGTAACGCTAAGAACGGATGAATAAGCCTCAGAGGAAAACATCCTCGCTTGACTCTTTCCTGTTTCGACTTTAGGAAAGTAATTCATGAGGGAAGGATTTCCAGCCTCTCACTTCCGTTCCTCATTGTCGACTTCCGCAACAAACAGGAGACACATGGGAAGTATGTATTCATTTTTGTGTGTGTTTATGTATGTTCGCCCTACTTATCCATACAGGTTGCGCTCAGTTTTGACACCAGTATGTATTCACTTAATCACAGAGGATGCTGACATTTGTCAGTGATTTCATGGGCTATTAATGTGTCATGTTATTTCTTAAGGGAATTACAAATGAGACTCCATCCCATTTAACGCCTTGATAACGACGGTCCCCTTAGCCATGACACTCAAGGCTAGTACGGTTGGCTGGTTGGCTGTGTGGGCCTTAGGCCTATCAGCTGCCAAGGGTCATTGAAAGGCTATCAACGTCAAGCTCCATCCACCAACCGAGAAATCTTTAACCCCATCTTCAGGTGTTGGGGATACTTTTAAGACCAAATACACTTATCATACACGTGGCCTCTGATGCAGCCACCGTGCTCAAGAGGCAAAGATTGATTATTTTTTTGTCAATTTTACGTGAGGTTACGGATATCTTGTTTCCTTCTGGCTCTCTCATGAACTCCAGATGAAATGGCACTTCACTTTTTTTTTCTTATGGAGGATTTCCCAGCCTGGAGATTTCAGCATTGTCAAAGTGCTGGACTAGAACACGAGAAGTGTAACGTGTAGTCTTTTCATTAAAGTGTAGTTCTCAGTTGGCCAGGGCACACGTAGCTTACCCTCGGCTCGCTCACTGTCGACAAGCCTGCCAGATGCGTCTCACATCTTCCTTGATGTTTTCATGCCATCACAACTCCATGTTGGTCTAGAACTTCTCCATCAGGGTTGCATCGCTTATTCCTATACATCGGTGAAAACCTTCATTGTCTCCTCATTATCATGATTTTATGATTTACCAGCACATGACGAAGCGGTAGGCACCTGCTTGGTAACGCTGATAGATGACTAATTCTGGAAGAGCACTGTAGTGATGCGGCCTAATCCTGAATAGAATGGTGACATGTTACATGAAGAGAAGCTTTTCTTGCATCTTTATGCCTTAAATATGGGAAGACGTTCATACAGATCGATGTATGTATCTGTATCTGTCACTCAGACGGTAATTTTTGTGACTGTCAAGTAAGTCATCTGCTATTTACATGATAATTCACATACCATATAAGTTGTATAAGTCACAGACTTACAAAGTAACTGACCATGTGATTCATACATCAAATAACGAAATAGCGGAATGAGATGCGCTGTAGCGTCATATATGGAATAGCGAGCTGAATACATAATGAGAAAGTATATGTAGGAAATGTATGAGGGACCTGTCAAACCGATTTAATATCAAGGCTCTTCTTATACTCATGTGTCTTACTTCTTCCACAGTTCCCTCCGTACTGACCGGATGTAATGACCTACTCATCCATCAGAAATTTGTTCTAAACGATACATCCCGGTGTAGAGCCGGACCTTGCCTTGGTTAGGTTAGGTTAGTAGCCGCTGATTCACTCACCAATGGTATTTGATACTGAGAGGAAGTAACCTTTACCACAGTATGCCTTGTTGTCAGACTCGTTCTCTCGCATCTCGGGGAGGTACAAGAGCTCCTTCGCCTCACATAACAGCTCACACAGTTGGCTAATTAGCACATAGCTGCTTACCTTTCTTATCCACATAAAAAAAGATACATGTGTCAGACGTTGTCGTGCAGTAGTCTTCTCTCGCTCGTGTCGCAAAAGAATTGTCTGGAGCCGTGTTGCCACAACTCAGATCTTGGTAAAGTGTCTTGGTACACTGTGATGTACAGTGTTGTTGGAGTGGCGCCTGCTGTAGTCAGGGTACTGTGATATTCGCTCTGATTACCTCACAGCCTTGGACCTATTTTCCACCGACCCACGTGTCGGATATTTATATACCCATAGGCTCTCCTTCTACCATCATCATCGTCAACTAGTCTGTAAGCCAGGATTAGTATCTTTTTTTGGGTTCTACAAGCATAAGAAAGAGACGTTCGGAGGAGTGGCATCTGTAAATGTCCTCTCTCCTCCACTTCAGCTTTCTTTAAAGTAACTTTTTGATCCTAGCGTTAATAGCGTAAAGTCCACAAAACATTGTCATATGGTACAGCAATATATAAGGCATATGACTCTCTCAGGATGAATTCAACGTATATTTGGTCACTGAGACTTGTTTTTCTCACGGTGTAATTACCAGGAACCCGCCTCAGTGAGCCACAGGCTATCTTGTGGGAAAGATGCTCTTTCTTTACCCTTCCTGGCTGTCACATCATTTTGAAAGTATAGCTTCTGGGTGCTGTATTTCTTCCACCTGTGCTTCAAGTTTATTGGCTATTACCTTTCTAAGTAAGAAAAAGCCCAAATTCTTGCCTGGAAGCAAGAAAAAGTTGGTAAACAAGTTTTCTAAGTGCACTGGGTGCTCAGAATGCTGCTTCCTGCAGTACCCCATCAGTGCCTCACCTCATTCAGGGGATCAAGACCCAGTGAACCCAAAAATGGATCTAAAATACTTCAGGGACCTTGCCAGTTCCATGCCCAGATATCTGCAAATGTTAATCGAGGCCAAAGGAGAGATAAAGAAGTACTAAAATGAAAGTGTGACATCACCTCTGAAAATGTATTGGGAGGACAGAGTTTTTATGTGAACACTGTATTTATGTGATTGAATGTGGTAAATACACTTGTGAGCTGAGTCTGGAAGTTTTGATCATTAAAATAGTATATTCAAATGGTGACTTAAAATTCTTCTTCTTTTATTTATTTTTAGACTGTTTAACTTGCAGTATGAAATGCTGAATATATCTCTTAGTGAATTACACTAAGATTTATTCATGCTTTATAATCAAAACACTAAACAATGTTTACAGAAAATTGATAGAGATTTAGGATGATTCATCTCATTCCACATGTATCCTTAAGTTTATCTGTTTTCATTCAGATTAAGATCTGGTGGTTAAAGCTGGCTTGGCCGGACCCTGAAAACACTGCGGTGTTACTAGCCAAAATCTTAGAGGACATTTGCTCATGTGGGACGACCTATTCAGACCTCCTCACGGACAAAGTTGATTCTATGTTTCGCAGACAGGAGAATTCAAACCGTGTCTTCATTACAAAACAGGTGCAAAACTGTTATTTTATTTCTTAATGACTTTTCATGGTAATTATATCAGTCTTGTAAAAACTAAATGGAAACATGGTCTTACTAAGGAAAAAATTACTTATGCAAATCTCACCTCTATACAGAATAGGACAGAGTTGGAACTATGTAAATAAGCTGGTTGGTTATATTGTATTTATGGCTAAAGACAGATACAGTAATATAAAGATTAGAGATAAAAGGCTTTTTACTAAAATGAAATTATTCTGAAAGAATCACTAATTTCAAGAAAATATTTTAAGCTCATTCAGCCCTGTAATCTGACTTGTACTGACTTTCTTTTCTCTCGAAGATCTGTGTGGGACTCAACAACATAGAGCGTGTCAGACGAGAACTTACAAGGCTTCCAGCTCACTTTGGTTTTGATGATCTGCTACTGGAAATAAAGAACTCAGGTAGTGGTAATGGAGCTGCATCCCAACTAGAGTCCACAGTGAAAAGACTGATATTTAGTGCTGCTGAAAACATGGAAGCCAAAGTAAATGCTTTCATTGAGACTGTGATAGAGAAGGTGGGTCATTCAGTTTATGCAGTGACTTAATCTTTGGTTACATTGTGAGTTTGAGTCCAACTTCATATCCTAGATGTATATGAACATTTATCAGTAAACATTTCAGGGACTTTTTACAAAGCAACTGGTATTGTAACTATTTCTTTTTCAAATAACATGTGACCATACATGAATATATGTTACCTACATGTTACTACTTATTTTTTATATCTCTGTGTGCTATTAGGGAGGGAGTTTTACACATGTAGCCTGTCATGTCGTGCATTTTTATCATAACCATTTCCAAGTTCATTATTGAGTGTGGGTATTACTTATTTATATTACCAACAGTCTTTGTGCAGTACAGAAAGGGATTTCATTAGTCATTAGACCTCATCTCTTCAGCTTTAATATTAGCATAAAACTTTTTAAACCTCTGTATACTTTGCATTCATATCACTTAGCTTATTCCATTTTTCCACTTTTCTAACAGTGTAGAAGTATTCTTGACATCTTTTGGACAGGATCCCTGCTAATGTCTCTTGTTGCTCTTTCTCTGCATCTTTCAAGAGTTTTTTTGGTTTAACTTGTCTGTTTTAAGAAATTTGCATATTGTAACCAATCCTTTATTTATTATTCCCTATTCCATAATGGGCAATTTTTTAGCCTCTAACCTCTTCCTGTAATTCATCTTTCATATCTCAGGAACCATCTTTATTGCCATTATTTAAATATGTGCCAGTATGTGTACCTACATATATGCTGATGATTGCATATGCATATTTATTTATTGATATAAGCAAGTGACAAATATAATCCTGTTTCTCTCTATTAGATGAGACCAACGCTGGACAATGCAGTAAATGATGCTTGTGAGGAACAAAGTGGAGCCCCACTTCTGGATCAAGTGCTCGATCCTGCCTTAGAAGTCTTACGTAACCACCTCCACACTTCCAACTTTCATAGGTTTCTGTGGCGTGTGTGGGAAGTTATCATAGATTTATTCCATGCTACTGTCATGAAGAACACTGAGGTAATATGAGTGACAAAAGCTGAATTTTTTTCATGGTATTGTGTTCTGTGATATGGATGTTGCACTAAATTTCCCAAGTTGTGTATTTTGTAAAAGGTAGGAATTGATTGTAGCTACTGTGTTCTCACATTCCTCATCATCATTTCAGAGAAAAGCTGGTTTCTTTGGGGGAGTGCACAGTATCTTGGAAACAACACTCAAGTTCTTTTCACCTAGTAGTGGAGTTGGTCTAGAAGAAAATGCAGCCCAAATTGAAAGTAAGGTTCTTCACATTAACTTAGAGGAAAAGAAACCATTATATCCCATTTTCTTCTGTTAACTTCATCTCTGAAAAACTCATTCTTATCAGAAAAATTTTATACTAATAATTTCGCTGTTCAGATTTTAAACTGTTTCCTCATTCTGTAGAATACTCAGCCCTTAAGGAGCTATTAGAAAGCCTAAGGATGACCACAGAAGAACTGATCTCTAAATACTACCAAGAACGTTATGAGGAGCAAGTGGAGGACATTCTGCCATCAAAAGCACAGCTTGTTGCCAAGGTAAATGCTGATACACACACACACACACGCATGCGCGCGAAGTAGCGATAGGAAAAAACAGCAAAGGCCACATTCGTTCACACTCAGTCTCTAGCTGTCATGTATAATGCACCGAAACCACAGCTCCCTTTCCA
>JAUTXX010549750.1:0-10350 GCA_032273605.1 Panulirus laevicauda
TTGGACTTTGGCACCCCCAAAGGGTCTTTTAAGTAAACTTTCAATTTGTCTCTTTCCCTTTAGATGCCACTATTCCCTTGTAAAGGCCTTTGGGGAAACCAAAGGGGATTTAAATTAAACCTTTAATTTTTCTCTATATTTCTCGATGCATCCACGCCACTCTCTTGCCCTTTAGCACCACCCTCAAGTGATGGAGGAGGGTCGTGTACCCCTCCCTCAAGTGATGGAGGGTGGTCGTGTACTCCTCCCTCCAGTGATCGAGGACTGGAGGTAACACCTCAGGTGACTGGGGTTGGAAGGAGGTTTGTGTGTGTGTGTGGTAGAGTGGCGACTGCGTCTACTTAGTGGACGGAGGCGGTAGATATTCATCTGTGTGTGAGTCGACCCAGGGGAAAAATAATGACTGGACATATTATATCATTGACAAGATACGTAATGGGATTGTGAATAATGGGGTTCAGGTGAAGGGTATTGGGGTTGTAGTGATGGGTATTGAGGTTCAGGTGATGGGTATTGGAGTTCAGGTGATGGGGTTTGGGGTTCAGGTAATGGGTATTGAGGTAGATGGATGTTAATGGTTCAGGTGATGGGCGAACCCTCTCTCTCTCTCTCCTAACAGCGAAGTAGATTTAGAAAGGGAAACGCGCAGACCTGATTTTTGACGTTTAAAGTAATGAAGGAAGTGTTTAGAAAGGTGAATAAAGCGTAGGCAAGATAAATACACTTAGGAAACTTAAATAAAGTCTTGGGGAAAACTCTCAGGGTAAGTCTTTAAGTCCATGGTGGAAAAAGAAAAGAAAAAGGGCGTTTATAATAGTAGTACACCTGCCCCGTTTTCTTCCGTCGTTGATGTATGAGAACTCTCTGGAACACGACCCTGGGCCCGGTGGAGGAGGAGGGGGGGTGTCTGACGTAACGCTGTACAGCAGGAGGAGGAGGAGGAGGGAGGAGGGGAGGTCAGCAGCCCCCCACCCCTAGACCGGTTCTTGAACTCCCTCCCTCTTCCACCACAACCCCTGCCACTAGAGGTCACCCCAGCCTCCCACCCACAGGAACGGGTGGGGCATCTCTGCTGGACGGGTTTGGCCATCCGTCCCAGCCAGCCCGCCCCACCTCCTCCGTCTCTCTGGAACCCGAGGAAAGTGAATTCAGAGCACCGTGGATTGAGTTCAGTGGGATACTGACTCTTGGGAATAATTTCCATGGTATCTGGGTCTCCCGAAATGGAAAGTAAATAGATATTTACTCTCAAAGGGACCCGGGACATTGCCTTGATCCTTCGGGGCTCTGCGCTGGCGAGTGGTGTAAACAATACCCAACCATCTAGAACATTTGAACATTAATTCAGGCGTTCGAAAGCAGTGATGTGTTGAAGACATTCTTTTTTTCCCCCTTAAGGATTGGAAGACTTAGGTGAATGGGTTGCTGTGTCGCCATGAAGGATTTATCTTGCGAAATGGGGCGTATATAGACCTGCCAACTTTAGAAGGAAATATCAAAGAGGAACAAACATGTGTGACAAACACAAACACTGACACACGCGTGAACAAAGAGGCCATACAAGTACACTCAGACAAACACATACACCAACACTCCCAGAAACAAGTGCTTGTTTCTGAATCGATCCAACAGCGTTGGTGGTGATTAGCTGGTTTGAAACAAGGACACGACTCCTTACAGGTCACGCCCGCTTGACCTCTTCACTCCAGTACAAGAACATATGAACAATATTCAAATTAATATACGTTGTCGCCCTCCCTTATTGTCGTCTGTGGCAGAGAGAAACCAGTCACTCAGTGGGTAAAAGGTTGGGTCAAGAAAGTGTTCTTTTCGTCAAGGAAAATGGATGTAGCAAGGGCCTTATAATGGGTGTAGCAAGAGCCTTATAATGGGCGTAGCAAGAGCCGTATAAGGCGCTGGGAAAAGAGGCCTTGTCGCTTAGTGTGTTCGTGACTGATGCTGGTGTTGGTTATAGCGTCACCTTCTGCCAACGTTTACACAATGCGGACCCACTGGAAACGTTCCATACCATGCTGACCCTCTGGAAACGTTCCATACCATGCTGACCCTCTGGAAACGTTCCATACCATGCTGACCCTCTGGAAACGTTCCATACCCTCATGATCCACCGGAACGTTCCAGTTCATTGTCGTGTGTGGTCATGGCTTGGACGCGTCTGCGCAGGAGTAGAAGAATAATCCCTTGCCAGTGTGCTGGTAGACTACCAGTGTTATGGTAGATAGTACCAGAGTGCTGGTAGATAGTACAAGTGTGCTGGAAGCAAGTACAAGTGTCCTGGTAGACACCACCAGTATACTGGTAGATAGCGGAGGCCAAGCGTGTGTTCTCTTCGTACATGGCCTCCGTCCGTCCGCCCGCGCGCCACACCCAACACCAGACAATCCCGTGGCGCGCGCGCGGTCCAGTTCCATCACCCAGCCGCTCCTTTGCCTGCTCGCCCCAGATGCCGATCTTATAACATGAATGTAGGTCTTTTGAGGCGGGTTGCGTCACAGCGGACCAACGCTCCCGCGACCAGGGGCCCCAGTGACGAGGAGGAGGGAGTGAGTGAGGGAGGGAGGGAGGAGTGAGGAAGCATTGGGCAAGACCCTCGCCTGGCAGCCCTCGCCTCAATAAATCCATTGCACGCGTTTGATCTACTTGACCAACACGTCTCATGGCGCTCTGAAAGCCCCATGTCCTCTCTGACCCTACAATAAGCCGCAGGGAAAGGTATTCACCACCCGTAAATTGCGGGTTGAAACCATCGTGAGGTGTGGCCACGTACTCGAGTGGTTCGGAATGATATTCCGTGGACATAAGGCGACTCCTTACATCTGCGTCTTGCCCTTAATTTGCCTGGGTCGTGTCTGGCTCCAGAGGAAAAGGCGCCAGCCATCTGGTCCTCCTCCCATGATATATATTCGAGAGAAAGGTTCATAATTAACCAGGCCAGAGCCACTGTGCCAACGAGGGAAGACTCGTAGCGAAATCTGTCCCTCCTCTCGTCTCTTTTTTTTTCCACGTATTCTGTTCATATCTGTTGTTTCGTCTGTTACCACACTGTTGTTAGTACACTGGGAACCAACGTTGATCTGTTGTTTCGTCTATTACCACACTGTTGTTAGTATACTGGGAACCAACGTTGATCTGTTGTATCGTCTGTTACCACACTGTTGTTAGTACACTGAGCACCAACACAGACGGATACTCAACCCCCAGGGTAACTTCGGCGTCCGCTTCTACGGGATGACGTGGCAGGACGTAGAGGGTTTACCTCGAACCTCACCATCAAGTGTG
The DNA here is from genome assembly GCA_032273605.1 of Panulirus laevicauda. NCBI lineage: Eukaryota > Metazoa > Arthropoda > Malacostraca > Decapoda > Palinuridae > Panulirus > Panulirus laevicauda. The sequence goes on from JAUTXX010549750.1 coordinate 3,301, forward strand.
GAGTCTAGGGTTGCTGTCTTGGTAGGTTGTGGGTGGTAGAGAGCCATTGACCAGGGAGGTATACTGCAGGCACTACCCACCTGGGAGAGGGTTAGTATCGGCTTCGCAGTGAGCCAGCACTTCAGTGGATGTCTATGAGTCACTCACTCCTTTCGCCCAGGTAGCGTCCTGCTTCACTGGTTGTATCGTGTCAGGAGAAGGAGGGAGGGAGGATTATTATAACGGTCAAAAAAGCCTCGTGTAGTTGGTCTCCACACACAAACCATGGGAAGCAGCGTCTGGCAAGGTCGAGTCGTCTGCTGTGGCTCTCTGCAAGCAGTGAGGCAAGACTCAGGATAAAGTGTGCAAGGTGGCGGTGGATATGTGGCTTGCCGTCGACTGTGGTTTAGGGTGTGTGAGGGATTTCGGAGGAGGAGGAGGAGGGTGGGTGTCGAACACACACACACACGCCCACACACACACAGGCGCGCGCACGCACGCCCACACACAGAGTCGTTGTCTCTTCCATAGTTTCGAGATAAGGTCGCGAGATATCAGTCAGTGGGACCCGAGATAACGACCCGTGTCGCTCCGTCGCACCATGAAACAAACGCCATAAAAGAAGGGAAGATGCTGCACATCGGAGCTACGACGCTGTGGCTGTGGCGGGGAGGAAGGCTGTGTACACACCGTCCGCTTCCGTCCGTATTGAAACGCCCGGACACCCAGTTTGTGGGAACACACCAAATCTTATCTGTGACTCGAGGATCCAGTGCTGATAAGAGCACTTGTGGGTCCTATCGTAACGATTCGTCATCGGGGGAAATGTGTGCTTCAGTCACCTCTCCACCCTAGTGCGCACCGGCTGCTGCGTATTACCGCCCAAAGTACGGGATTTAGAAGCGTATTACCGCCGAAAATACGCGACTTGGCGCGCACAGTTTCGTCTGGTCCTTTGTGTTCGAGAAGTGTGGATTTACGAACCTCGGAGCGCATCGGAGTGTTGGCTCTTTCGTCCGAGCGAGGAAGTGTTCGCTTCTGCACGGAGTTCGGAGGCCGAGCAGAGGTGGTGTTGAAGACCAGTCGTTCTCCTGGAAAGAGGTTGGTCGTGCACAGCCCAAGTTCGTCATGGCCTATGGGAAGGGACACGGGAGGATGGAGGAACATCTGGAACTCCTCCAGTACCTCATCTACATCTTCAACACCGTCTTCTTCGTAAGTAGCAGACGGTGGGCGGTGGCAGGGGCGTCTGGTGATCGATTTTGGGCGTCTGGTGGTGGGCAGTCTGGTGGTGGGCTGTACGTGGTGGGTCGCCACGCACCCCCTACGACCGTACTTAGTCTTCGTCAGGAAGACCCCTTCCCTCTCCTTCCTGCAGGGGGAGGAGGAGGAGGACGACGACGACTTAGGGACCTGCCAACACTAGGAAAGGGACTTGGAGACTGTACCAGTAGGGAGAGGCCCTTAGGACCGTGTCTATTCAGGGGGTGTCTTGGGTACCGGAGGAACCTGCCTCCAGCGAGAGGATCCTTGGGACCTTGTTTGCAGATAGGGGGACCTGAAGACCACAGGACCCCACCTGCAGGAGAAGAGGAACCAAGAAACTCTACTTTCATGGCTGGGGACTGCGGGACCCAGCCTGCAGGAAAAGGGGGGACTTCTGCTTGCAAGATGGGGCAAACTGGGCGGACCCCCCCTCACCTCGGCTCACAAAGCCCCAGAAAACGAGCAGTTAGCCTCGAACGTGATTGGGCGTGTGTTCCTCCAGTAACCTAACCCCACAAAAAAAGTTGAGGGATTTGTGTGAGGAACAAATAATGACCGGACCGTAAATGAGTGGCAGTAGGGAGCCACAGTGGGAAAGTCTTGTGTAGAGACGTTGGATGTAGTAAGACAGACATAGTGACGTAGAACATTTGACTGTCGCGAAATATGAGCGACGAGACCTGATGGCGAGCACAGGCGACTGTGCGAAAGACTTGAAGGCTGGAAATGACCTTTATAGGCAAGTCTTTTTGGGTCCTTATATCATCTATTTGTAACTGGTTTGAAATGACTCATGGTCTCGGAGCAATGACCATGCTGAACCAAAGCAACCTTCACCACTTCAGTGCTGAGCTGTTCTCGTCAAGGCTATATAATCCGTTGCCATCGACGGGCATTAGAATTAATTCCTTTCCAATGGCCAGGGGCGCTGTGGGTTCGAAGCCAGGCGAGGATGACTCCAGTCTGCCCAAGCCTCCATCAAAAGACTCTGGGCAATATACCAAGACATATGTACATGTCACCTCGCAGGATTGGGTGGTTCTCTCAATTTCCCCACATTTCCTTCGCCACCTCATTTGCAGTAGCCCTCCCAGTGGTGGTTGGTCAATCCGCTTATGCACTTGTGCACCGCTTCCAAGGCTTTCCTTTCTCATTCGTCCAATCTTTATCATGTATTACTTCAGGTCTTTGCCTCGTGCTTGAGTGGCCATACTCGCCTGTGAGGATAAGTGCATTCACTGTCTTAAGATGGTGTGTAACGTTTGATAGATGACCGGTCATTTGCTGTCTGGAAACAGGACGATATATATCCACGAGGTTGGTCTAACCCTGGCCATTAGGGGGAGAGACGAATATGTCTGGGACCCTGGCGCCTAGAGAAACAAGTATGTCCTGGGAGAGAGAGAGAGAGAGAGAGAGAGAGAGAGAGAGAGAGAGAGAGAGAGAGATGAGAGCTTAACACTCATGTTACCCCCCGTCTCTTAACCTTGTATAAAACGTTATATATGTGTACCATGACTTTACTCCTGTCTGTGTAGGCATGCACGTTCACCCTAAGAATGGTATGTTTTTTGTGTGTGTGTGACAGAATTTAGTGGACCAGGATGTTGAAACCAATCTACCATGACTAAGATAACATATCTTATCTCTATTAACGGTCTCGGACGAGCTGCACATACCGTATCCACACACGGTCATTTCTTGTCGTCACTTATCATCAGCCAATGTTGTGAGGTCATTTCTCCTAAATGATACAACCAGCTGACGAATCCAGGATTGGGTACTTCCCATTGCATCATGGTTTCTTCGTTGGATCTTTGATAAGAAACATATCGAAACATTTTCATTTGTCGACGTAAAGTTGCCGACATGCCTCACGTATTACGGAGACAGAAAGGATAGATTAGGTTTGTAAGACGCGATTGGTGGGTAGGGTTAGGTTATGGTGACTTTAAGGGAATATGGGACATAAGAGATGGGCTATTTATTAATTCGTCTTCACAGATCTGTAATAGTATCAAAGATCCAATTGTCAACGGGAATATTAACCCGCAGGTTTAGCCTTTGGTTAGATTACCTGAGCTATATTTCCGAAGATTTTTATTGTTATCTGATATTTAAGAAAACACATGTAAACTCTTTCTTAAAACGAACGACATAGTTTAAGAGCCGAGCGAGACTTTAAGTTTCCAGCCATGGGGGGTCGTATCTTGGCATGGATCACTTGGCATGAAGGAACAAATGGGGCTACTGGCTCAGTCGAAAACCTTTCCAGCAGCTACAAGTCCCGGTGTGTAGCAAACCTTGACACAAACATTACCTCATCTAAAGGAAAGCGACCTGATTTGCCCGTCATCCGACTTCCCACAGGGCTAGGCCAAGCAGGTTTGTGGGTACCTGTGTAGCCTAGGCTGGTGGTACACTTACTACACAGACTTGGATGAGGTTCTACCGTTGACATGACACATTCATACCACCTGGATTTAAACTCTCCTCTTCTCCTACAGGTTGCTGAAGGATCCACAGTATACCAAGTTCCTGCACAGGCAGGACCGTAGTGTTGATAATGCTCTATGTCCTTTTTTTCCCCATTGTTTTGCTCTTAATACATCAGATGTGTTTCATCAGTAAGGTATTTTCAGGAAGGCCCGTGATGCAAATATGGCCCCATGGGTGTTACAAAGCAATTTCTTGTTAACTTTGCAGTGTGCTGGGGCGGGTATTTTTGCCGTTGCCTTGTGGATCCGCTTTTCTGAAGATATGAACGATTACGTGGCGGGGCTGGGCATGTACCATTACTGGAACGGACCCATTGTCATCATGACGGGGGCAGCTGCTGTCATGCTGTCCGCGTTCCTTGCCTGCTGTGGTGCCTACTTCAGGAATAAACTTATGTTACTGATTGTACGTTTACCTTGTAGACTTCACGTTAGAATTCCCTCCCTCACTTAACTTTTTTTTCCCCCCGCTTTTTTTTATCTTAGTGCGTAGGTGCAGCTGTCTTCGCCCTCGGCCTTTGGATTCGCTTCGACAAAGACATGGACGAGTATGTGAACAGCCTGGGGATGTACCATTACTGGACGAGCACTACCATCATCATGACAGGAGCCACACTGGTCATGATCACGTCCTTCCTCGGGTGCTGTGGGGCATTCTGCAAGAACCCTTGCTTGATCGTATCCGTGAGTAAGGATATTCGGGCCAACGATTCTCGTAGACAACCAACTGGGCTGTGACCAAAGGGTGGCGGGTGTAAAGCCTATTATTGTCAAGTAACTTGACAACAGTAACTTGTCCTAGGATATATTTTGGGATGTAAAACCTGTTGTGAAGGCTTTCCAGTAACTTGTCCTATGGTATATTTTGGGGCCTGAGAACTGTAGATGTTGAGAGCAGGGGTTTTCAAATAGGGTCCCACGGAAACCTATAGGGTGTCTGAGGAAAGAAGTGATGGGGAATCCATAAAGATTTTGTGAAAGACAAGTGTGTGTTCCGTGGTTTCTTAATGTTTGAAAACCTCTAGTTTTAGCTAGGTATGTTACTTTGATAAACACTGTTGATCCACCAAGAGAAGTATTTCACTTTGCGACGTATCTCATATTCAGTGGCGAACACTTCTCAATAACATTAAATCCGTACTGTAAGTAGACTACATCAGACGAACCATTCGTAGCTGAATGATCTCCAAAAGCGACAATGAACTTTGGTGAAGGTTTGTGGTTATCTGTCTTGAGAAAGAGGAAGACCTATATGGGTGGAAAGTTGAGGGAGATATACCCCCGAGGTCAGAAAACACCATCGAATGTGGAAGATGGAACGAACTGAAATCTTCACATGTATGTAGAAATAAATGCTATTAATGATATTGATATAATAATAATGAAAAATAATAATGATGATAATAATAATGATGATAATGATAATAATGGTAATATAAGGATAATAATAATAATGATAATAACGATAATAATTAATAATCCATAATTGAGCCACCCACACCAGTTCCTCTGCACTAGTCCTAGCTATTGACTTCACCAGCCCCTCCTTGTAACCATGGTCCTTCACAAACCACACTAGCACCCCCATCTAACCACACCAACCTCCCGTGTGGCCCTAAATTGACCACATCAGCACGTACCTGCAGCAGTCTTCCTCAGTTATACCCACACTTCGCTTCATTAACTAGTTTTCTTGCGCACATAACACTCTTTAACCCCCCTACCCTTCTTCTCTCGCCTTAAGCAAGATAGTACGACCTTTGAGCATGAAGGTCTGACCCTTGAGCACAATATATTTGGCCTGACTGACTCGAAACCTCATGGGTTACGTCAAAGGTCAATATTTCCAGGCTCAAAGGTCGCCTCGTCTTGCTTAAGGGGTGGTGAAGTTATGCTCAGGATGTTAGGCTCATCATAAGATCCTGATTTCGTTATCTTGATTACCTCTGCTCAAGTTTTGCACCGACTTTAGTAAAGTGTCTTGACGCCAAATATACATAGGAAGGTGGTCGCCTGTAATACACTTGTTGAATACAAGCAGTCTTATTACAGATTTGTAGTTTAATTCAGCTTTCCTGTAGTTAATGATCGACCGTAGAACTGTTGATTAGTTCATGTAGTTGAAATGTAGCACTTTTGGTAACTCCTTGTAGTTTTGATTAATCGCCTGTTGTTAACCCCAGCAAGTTCGCTGTCCGTGGTAGTGTTAACCCAGTAGTCTAAGTTCATCGTCTGTGGTATTTTGTTAATTCCAAGTAGTCCCAAGTTCAGTAAGTGTAGTACTCTGTTGATCCCAAATAGCTCAAGTTCAGCAACTTGAGTATTTTGTTAATCCTTACTAGCTTAAGTTGAGTGATTGTAGTATTCTGTTAACCCCACATTACCTACTTTAAGTTCACTGATTGTGGTACTTAACCCCATATTACCTCTAACTAGCCTTAAGTTCACTGATTGTGGTACTTTGTTAACCCTAAGTACCTACCATAAGCTCAAAGATTGTGGCATTGTGTCAACCCCAAGTAGTCTAAGTTCAACAACTGTCGTATTGTAACCTTAAGTTCATGGACTTTGAGTTTTTGTTATCTCTAACTAGCTTAAGTTCACTAATTGTGGTACTGTGTTAACCCCAAGCAGCTTTTGTTCATCGACTTGAGTATTATGTTAGCCCTATGTACCTGAAGTCCATAGATTAAGGTATTCTGTTAATCCAAGTAGTCTAAGTTCAACAACTGTAGTATTTTAACCCCAGGTAGATTAAGTTCATCGACTTGAGTATTTTTGTTAACCGTAACTAGTTTAAGTTTACCACAGATTGTGGTATTTTGTAAATCCCATATAGTTAAGTTCAACACAACTGTAGTATATTAGTTCTTAGGTAGATTAAGTTCATTGACGAGTATTTTGTTAACTCCAAATTGTCTTAAGTTCATCGTCTGTTGTATTTTGTTAACCTTAAGTCACTTAAGTTCATCCCCTGTTGTCCCGTTGTTAATGATAAGTAGATTAAGTTAAGTACCCTATGTTTATCGATTATATAGTATTTTGTTAAACGTTTACACAGATTAAGTTCGACTGATGAGCTGTGGTTCAGTCATAGTATTCATGTAAACTCATGGAATTCGTCGACTTTAGTATTTTGGTTAACCCCATTTAGTTTTTAAGGTCATTGACCATCGTACTTATAGTCAATCGTATTTAGTTTACTGACTTCAGTCCCCTTTAGATCCTACTAAATCAAATGATTCTATTGATTATCTTTTTACCCAGCACAGAACCTAGTGATTTCTCTGCTGTCGCTCGCTTCATC